>JAKSZP010015300.1:0-25850 GCA_022478985.1 Massospora cicadina | reverse complement strand
TTCAGCAGATGGCGCTTTGGGAAAAGTTTTGTGGGGAATTACACACTCATTACCTGAACGCAGTGTACGTTGCACCTCATTCCATGCCATGTGGTTGGCTAGATCTAGGCTTTGAGTGTAAGGAAGTGGCAGATGAAGCTGCAATGTTGCGCATTGTAGTAGACCTCCCGGATGGTCAGCGGGGCATCAAAACTAAGTGCACCCAATGGGTTAAAATCAAATCAATTTTTTGTCACTTTTGACTTTCTGCCCACTACATTCTAATGCACCGTACTCAAACAACACCTGAAGGCTGGGCTCGCCATGTATGGAGAAATACAATCCTATAAGATGCAGTGCTTTACACTAATGCCAAACCTGTGCACCTGTAAAGCAATTGCAGTCCTAACCCCAGCCAAGGGGATAGCGAAGGATCTAGCCCAAATCCTGCATACTGCTTTTGTCAACATCGAGGGGCATGCCACCCACCCTTTCAGGGTCACCGTGGACAGCGCACCTCCCATCTGTGCTTTCTATAGCGTTTTTGGCCACAAGTCCCACACCTGCCCCGCCAAGGAGGGTATTACATATCAAGAGTTTCCCTCAGATTCAATGGGTGGAGGTGAAGCCCACTATGAACTGACCGCTAATACAAAGGCAGCCTTCCCGTGGGGAGCACAGGGATGCTATATACTAGTAAGCCAATATCCCCTCAAGAGCAGAAGAAGGCCAAACAGGCCTGCAAGGCGATGGCCAAGGAGGCGGCTAAGACTGATTCTGCTATCCCGCCCTCCCAGCTCCAGGAGGACATCAAGACTTTCATGGCAGAAGCAGCTCATATATCCCTTGACTAATCAGATTGGGATGCCCAGGCCAATTGGGACCCCCAAGCTGATCACTCGCTGCGCGAGTCAGTTTCACCCACTAATTCACCCAAGCATCGATTGGAACTGTATTGGTCTCCAACTTTCCTGTTGACAATCCACTTCCAAGTGTTGGTGCACCGCAAATGCACGCACCACAAAAATCTCTCCCGCAGTGGGGAAAAACTGAAGGCAAAAGCCAACGCAAACCTAACTGCTAAAGCTACCCATTCTGACAATTATACAGTAGCATCAAATACCCAGGGCGCCGTCAAGCGACGTGAAGAAATTGTGGAGGCTGAAGGGCTCAGGTGCCCTTCCCCTCACACCTAAAGTGCGATGGGGGAGTCTTTACTTTAAGGACATTAAACATCGCTGAACTCAAGGCCTCACCGTCCTGGGCTAGGAAACTGAGTTTTTTACAACAAAATTTACCCTTGATTATCCTAGCCATTCAGGATACCCACTGTCCACGCGGTTCTGAGGAAACATGGAAAACCATGCTCCTCTTTTCTCTCTCCTTCTGGTCTGAGCACTGTGGGGTGCTAGTTCAAATGAACATTAATTTTAGATTTTTATTGTCTGAATCCTTCCTTAGTGGCTGCATCCTCATAGTCACTTTTTTGTGGGACAACGAAATGCACGCTTCATTAACATTTATGCCCCAAACAGTGCATGAGAACAAATAATAACTTTTCTTTCTCATTGCAAACACTTTTGCAACCCATTCAATTCAAGACTAAATCTAGTTTGATAATCTCATAGAGGGGATTAGTATGCGCCCATGTCTGGGAGCAGTTGGGCAAGCAAGGCAAGAGGAGCAGGCGGAAGGCCCGCGGCCTCTAACATTTGAAAACGCCCCGGAGAATCCGGCGGAATAGAAAAAAATCTAAAAAACTGACGGTCACAATTTCCCCAGAGATACTCGTGTGGCAAGCATGATGCAACCAGTACATCAACACGCCACATTCCCAGCCACTTTCGTCGGTGGAATTTGGAGTCCATGTGTATCTGGACATCCAAAAAATGGCCCTATGGGAAAAGTTTTGTGAAGATGTATACAAAATTTTCCCAACCGCGGTGTACGTTGCACCTCACTCCATGTTGTGCGGTTGGCTGGACCTAGGTTACAAAAACAAAATAGCAGCAGACAAGGCTGCAGCGGTGCGCATAGTGGTCGACCTCCCTGAAGGGCAACGGGTCATCAAAACTAAATGCACAAGATGGACAAAATCAAACCAAATTTTCCTCACGTTTGACTTTTTGCCTACTAAGGTAAAACGTGACATTTTGCAGCACCACCTGAATGATGGTCTCGCCATATATGGCGAAATACAATCTTTTGAAATGCAACGTTTCATGCTGATGTCACACCTGTGCACCGGCAAAGCCATTGCAGTTCTGACCCCAACTGAGGAGATTGCGAAGGACCTAACCCAGATCCCACACTCCACCTTTATTGACATCGCAGGGCATACCACCCACCCATTCTGGGTAACTGTGGACAGTGCGCCCCCCATTTGCACCCACTGTGATGCGTTTGGCCATAAGGCGCATGCATGCCCCATCAAAGAGGGCGTCAGATTCCAAGAGCACCCCTCGGTGGCCATGGCCAGCGGAGAGGCGCACTACGAACCAACTGCAAGCACCAAGGAGGCTTTCCCGTGGGGAGCACAAGGCTGCTACCTATTGGTAAAGCCCATCTCCCCGCAGGAGCGGAAGAAGGCCAAGCAGGCCCATAGGACCACGGCCAAGGAAGTGGCCAAGGCCACCACCACCATCCCACACTCACAACGTCAGGAGGACATGGAGACCTTCGCGGCAGAAGCAACTTGGGAATCCATCACCCAATCAGATTGGGAGGCCCATGCTGAACGGGCCACTCAATCTGAGGATCTGATGGGAGATTCGATCTCACCCAATCGCTGCACCCAAGCCCCAGTCAAAACCGACTTGGGACCTATCCCAACCAAAAAAAAATTTTGCCCCACTCGATGGTGCACCGAACTTATCTGCACCACAAAAAATTCGTCCAACGTCGAGAAACAAAAGGCGAAGGCCAAAGCCAATGTGACTCTTTCTGCAAAAATTAACAAAAACCCTGATAGCGTTGCTGCTAATACCCGTGCTGCTGTGAAAGCCCGTGGGGACCTGGAAGAGGCTGGTGGGCCAGGGGGCCCACCCCCTCACACCTAAGGTGAAATGGGGGAAACCTTCACTCTAGGGACGCTGAATATCGCTGGACTCAAGGCCTCCCCATCCTGGGCTAGGAAACTGAGTTTTTTACAAAATAATTTACCCATGGAAATCCTGGCCATCCAGGAGTCCCACTGTCCATGAGGTTCTGAGGAAGCTTGGAAAACAATGCTCCTATCATCCCTATCCTTTTGGACGAAGCACTGTGGGGTGCTAATTCGAAAAACAATTTTTTCAAATTTACAACTTCAGAAACATTCCTAAATGGCCGAGTGCTCGTTGTCACCTTCTCATGGGCCAATGTTGAACACACAATCGTCAACATTTACGCCCTAAATGGTGCACAAGAGCGTCAGGAATTTTTCTCATCAGTAAAATCCCTCCTGCTACCCCCCAATTCTTTCCTAATTGGTGACATGAACTGTTGGCTAACCTCACCAATGGACCGGTGGCCGCCCTCACCCCATGCCCCACAGGGTCACGTAGAACTATGCATTCTAAAAGCCACCCTTGGTTAATGGATGCGCTGCCGCGACATGCCCCACTGCTCAAAAACATGACACGTCCCCACATCCACAATGGCCAATTAAGGTCCATGACCCGCATCGACCTTATTCTAGCGCCAGCAAAATTCCAACCCCACATCTCCCACCTCAAAACAACGAAAATGGAATTCTCCAACCACCGACTGGTCTTGATGTCATACCACTTACCCGTCACAGTTGCAAAGGCCCCACATTGGTGCAAAATCCGCCCCCCAGAGCTCGCGTCACCAGGATTTTCCATGTGGGTGAAAGAGGCAACTTTGGCAAAATGTTTGTTGCACCATTTTGTGTGGACCCCATTTCCACATGGGCAACTTTCAAAGAAGACACCATCCGCCACTTTCGCCATCTCTCATCCAGACACTCATGAGCCACATCAGCGGTTATATCGCGCGCGCTGGCGGAATTGGCCCACTTGGAGTCCAACATTCCAGCCTCAGGATATAGCCCTGCATGGGGCCAGAAGTGGGCGGAGGCAGCTGCCCACCTCAATGCACTTGAAAGCAACACAAACATCGGGTTTGTGTCCAATACAGGACCACACACATCACTAAAGGTGACAAGTGTACCGCATACTTCTTCAAAAAAAATTTTACACCATGCCAGAGCGTGGCCTGCACACAGGTGTAAAAGCCAGACAATTCTGTAGCGGATACACTGGCCAAAGTGGTGCTTGAGATACAAAACTATTAATCTAAACTGTACCAATCCAAACCAATTCTGCTGGCCAAAATGGCAAATTTTCTTGATAGTGCACACATCTGCACCATTTCCCGGACCTGATAAATTTGATTACTTGGAATGAACTCTGGTCCGCCATCCACGGTGCACCATATAGGAAATGCCTAGGCCCAGATGGCATTCCTTATGAGTTCTATAAGTAGTATCTCAATGATTTATCCCCTTTGCTGCTTGCCTCTCTTAACCAAAGCCTTTTTGGAAATGCACCTCCCTACCAGGAGGGAAGATGCCTACACCATTACGCTATTCAAAAAAAGGGATAAGCTAGACTTGACCAACTGGCGCCCCATTTCTCTCACCAACACTGATACTAAACATTTTACTGAAATCCTGGGTACCCGTCTAGGGATTGTTGCCTCTGCTCTCATCTCTCTGGAACAATCTAATTTCATACTCAGAAGGTCGATTTGGGACAGCATACACACCGTGGCCAACGCCTGTCAGTCCACGGCCTCTGGTGCACTTGTATTTTAGACCAACAGAAGGCCTATGATAGAGTTAACTGGGGTTACCTTAGGGACTGCCTCAACCAATTCCGCCTACCTTCTCGCTTCATCAATTGGGTGATGCTGCTAACAGAATCAGCCACAATGGCTGTGCATAGCCCTGGCTTTCTCACAGATGTAGTCCGCCCTCAAAGGGGCCTACGCCAAGGGGACCCTCTTAGCCCACTTTTGTATAACTTCAGCCTTGACCCACTTCTCGAAATGTGAATGCCCGACTTACTGGGGTCCATGTGCAAGGCCAAGCCCCTGTCAAAATGTTGGCATTTGCTGATGACTGTGGTTTGGGTGTCTAACAATCATGATGCACGCGCGCTTAAAGCTCTTATCCAGGTTTGCTCCAGGGTAAGTAATGCTGCACTCACCGCCTCCAAAATTAAAATCATTCTCCTTGGTTGGTGTCAAGCCCGCTGGGCCCCAGCGCCTTGTTTCTGACCCACCCCATCAACTAGCACATGCGCTGGCTTATCCTGCCCACCCCACACCGCCTCGCTTGTGCTCTTCTTGTGCTAAGCCCCACCATTTGTCTGGTCCGCCATTTGGGGGTGTGGTTGGAGTCAGAAGGGTACGCCTCAACGGTGATGGAAAACCATATTCTGGACAACGTGACGAAACGCATAGCCTCCTCAGAGCGCATCATATTTCTCTTTACCAGAAGGGTTGTACTGGCCAACTCTATGCTCCTCTCCAAAGTTTGGTTTGGGGCCCACGCCATCGCTAACTCCCCAAGTTTCTTCAAATCACTGTATGCCCTTCTGCAAGGGTGGCTTTGGTCAGGCAGCCCATCACCAGTGCGACTGGAGGTCATGTTTGGCCCTCGCCATAGTGGAGGTATGGGCCTGATCAACTTTGAGGCCCATGCTGCCAAAATCCTTGGCACCTGGATCGCTGCCATTACCAACCCTACAGTTTTAGTCCAACACTGTCCCGCGCGGCCCACTCTAACCTCTCTCGCACCCTGGCCTCACCAACCCAACCCACCCACACTCTCTGTTGAAATATCTGGCTTTCCATCCTTTGGCAGCAGGCCCACATGGGACATCACTCCACTTCAAATGGATCCTCCTCTCCATGCGGAGCACTGAGTGGAGGATTCATATTTGTGGGCACAGAGCCCAGAGGGGGCGCCCCTCTCCTCAGTTCACCCAGGAGGTACAGAGACTACCCATTCTGAACGGAGTGATACCCACAAGGCCCCATACCTTATCCAGGGTGGACTACCTGGACATGATGGACATCCTTATCCCCTTAATGCCCAGAAAGCCATTTGGAAGTACGCCCACCACCCTCTTCTGCAGCAACTCATATCTGTTCCCATGTGTGGCGCAGCTTGAGACGTGTGTACCATACTGCTGAGGGCTCTAACACTTTACACTCATCCTGCGTCGTGTGTGGCCAGTATGGAATGCTGTTTCACCGCCTGGAAAAGTGCCCTCCATCTATAGAGTTATGGCATGAGGTACAACGTCTACTTTGCCAGAATCAGGCACAGCCCTTCAGTCTGTCTAGGGACATGTTTGCTTTAACAATGGCCTCCCTTCTCTCACCCTCTCTTCTTGCCTTGGTGATCATTATTGCCATGTGGACTATCCACACGATTGTCTTGGATGCCATCTCAGGCTCCACCCCCACCCTCCAAGAAGATGTCCAACAGTTCTGGTCGCACTTAGTGGACCACTTTCAAGTGTGGATGTTTGGATACCTCCCACCGCGCCGCCAGTTGGTCTCATCCTGGTTCCCAGTTTGGTTCATCAATTCTGACCCCTTCCTACACTCGTGCTCAATAATGGTGCCTAACCCTATACACGTGACCCCCCTCCCAGTATTGGTGTTCCCGCTGGCAACAGAAGACAGCATTTAAATTTAACTTTTATTCCGGGGAAGGCCGACCATGAGACGGACACTTCCGAATATGACTCAGGAAAGACAAACTTAGTACCAGGGGAGGCACCTTCAGAGAAGCGATGCTATCTCTTGTTGCCAGCGGGAACGCCACTTATGGGGAGGGGGAGGGGACGTGTGAAGGGGCCGTAGCCACTATTGAGCACGTGTGGAGGAAGAGGTCTAATTTGATGAACCAGACGGGGAACCAGGAGGAGACCAGCTGTTGGCAACGCGGTGAGAGGTATCCAAACATCCACGCTTGAAAGTGGTCCACCAAATTAGACCGGAATATGTGGACAGTTTCTGGGAGGGTGGGGGTGGAGCCTGCGTTGGCATCTAAGACAATCGTGTGGATGGTCCACATGGCGATTGCAACCACCAGAGCACAGAGGGAGGGTGGAAGGGAGGAAGCCATTGATGAAGCAAACATATCTCTTGACAGACTGAAGGGATGCGTTTGATCCTGGCCCAGCAGACGTTGAACTTCGCGCCATATCACTTTAGAGGTGGGGCACTTCTCCAGGCGGTGGAACAGCGTTCCATACTGGCCACACACGACACAGGATGAGTGTAAAGCATTAGAGCGCTCAGCTGTACGATACACCCACCTCAGGCAGCGCCACACATGGGAGCGGACTTGAGGCTGCAACAGAGGATGGTGTGCGTATTTCCAGATAGTTCTTTGGGTCTCAGTGGAATAAGGGATGTCCATCATGTCCAGGTAGTCCACCCTGGATAGGACATGGGGTCGAATGGGGATCACGCCATTGTGAATGGGTAGCCCCTGTATCTCTTGTGTGAACTGAGGAGAGAGGTGGCCTCTTTGGGTTGTATGTCCGCTAATATGAATTCTCCACTCTGCGCTTCGCATGGAGAGTATGATTCGTTTGTAGTGGGATTTAGTCCCGTGAGGACCTGTGGCCGATGTGTGTGATGCAAGGTATTTCATCAGGGAGTTGGGGTTTGATGAATTGTTGAGGCCCAAGGCTCGGGAGAAGTTGGAGTGGGCCATGCGGGACCAGTGTTGGGATGGGAGTGTAGGAGCGGTGACGGCCGCAATCCAGGTGCCCAGGATCTTGGCAGCATGGGCTTTGAAGTCAAGCAGGCCCATGCCACCTTGATGATGAGGGCCATACATGACCTCTAGCCGTACTGGTGGAGGGCGGCCTGACCAAAGCCATCCTGGCAGCAAGGCATACAGGGATTTGAAGAAGTTTGGGGAGAAAAAGAAGGCGTGGGCTCTGAACCAGACTTTGGATAGGAGCATAGAGTTGGCTAGAGCAACCCTGCCAGTATGGGTAGTATAGTGGGCTCTGAGAGAGGCGATTCGCTTCGTCACGTTGTCCAGTATATGGCACTCCATTACTGCTGACGCGTATCCACCTGCCTCCAACCACACGCCCAGATGGCGTACCAGTCCTATGGTAGGACGTGGCACGAAGGGGAGCACCAGTGGAGTGGTGTGTGTTGAGTTAGTAAGGCGTGGGCGTGGGCGAGAAGATGGGCCAGGTTGGGAACTAATTGCTGGGGCCCAGCAGTTCTGAAACCGACCAAGGAGGATGATCTCAGTTTTGGAGGCGTTTAGTGTCACATTACATACCCAGGAATATTCCTGGATGAGGGCTTCAAGTGCACATGCATCTTTATTATTAGAAACCCTCACCACGCAGTCATCTGCAAATGACATCATCTTGACTGGGGCTTGGCCTGGCACATGGACCTCAGTGAGTTGGTCATTCACATTTTTCATTAGTGGGTCAAGGCTGAAGTTGTATAAGAGTGGGCTAAGGGGGTCCCCTTGTCGCAAGCCCCTTTGAGGGCGGACTACTTCCAATAGGAAGCCAGGGCCACGCACTGCCATTGTTGCAGATTCTGTGAGCAGCATCACCCAGTTGATGAAGTGGGGGGTAGGCGAATTGATGGAGGCAGGCCCTTAGGTATTCCCAGTTTACTCTATCATAGGCCTTTTGTTGGTCCAAGAATACCAATGCTCCTGAGGCTGTGGACTGACATGCATTAGCCACATAGTGCACGTTATCTCAAATCGACCTTCTGGGGATGAAACCAAACCTTTCTGGGGAGATGGTGGCAGATGCTACAGTCCCTAAACGGTTAGCCATGATCTTTGTTAAAATTTTGGTGTCTGTGTTTGTTAGAGAAATGGGGCGCCAGTTGGCTAAGTTAAGCTCATCCCCTTTCTTTTAGAGTCTGACAGTAAAGGCCTCATGTCCTCCTGGTAGGAGGCGAGTTTAAACAGGCTTTGGCTAAGTGAGGCTAGCAGCAATGGGGATATATATTTAAAATATTTTTTGTAGAACTCATATGGAATGCCATATGGGCCTGGGCATTTTTGGTTTGGCACACCGCGAATGGCTGTCCATAATTCGTTCAGAGTAATTAAATTCATTATTTCTGGGTATTGGAAAATGGTGCGGATATGAGATCGGTCAAGAAATTCTGCCACTTCAGCCAGTTGAATTGGTTTGCTCAGTATAACTCAGAGTAATACTTTTGTGTTTCGATTGCCACTTTAGCTGGTGTATCTGCAATGGAATTATCCAATCTTTGCACCTTTGTGCAGGCCACGCTCTGGTGTGGTGCAAATTTTTTTAAAAAATATGCGGTGCACTTGTCACCTTTAGTGATGCATGTGGCCCTGTATTGGACACAAACCTGATGTTTGTGTTGCCTTTCAAGTGCGTTGAGGTGGGCGGCTGCCTCCGCCCACTTCCAGCCCCATGCAGGGCTATATTCTGTTACTGAAATTTTGGACTCCATGGGGCCAATTCCACCAGAGTGCACGAGATAACTGCCGATGTGGCTCGTGAGCATCTGGAGGAGAGATGGCGAACGTGGCGGATGGTATCCTCTTTGAAAGTTGCCCATGTGGAAATGGGGTCCACACAAAATGGTGCAGCAAACATTTTGCCAAAGTTGCCTCTTCCACCCACATGGAAAATTTCAGGCGACGCGAGCTCTGGGGGGGGGCGGATTTTGCACCAATGTGGGGCCTTAGCAACTGTGACTGGTAGGTGGTAGGTTATCGAGACCAGATGGTGGTCAGAGAATTCTATTTTCGTTGTTTGAAGTGGGAGATGTGGGGTTGGAATTTCACCGGCATTAGAATAAGGTCAATGCAGATCATGGACCTTAATTAGCATTGTGGATGTGGGGATGCATCATGTTTTTGAGCAGTGGGGCATGTCACGGCAGCGCATCCATTAACCCAAGAGTGGCCTTTAGAACGCATAATTCTACATGACCCTGTGGGGCATGGGGTGAGGGAGGCCACCGGTCCATTGGTGAGGTTAGCCAACAGTTAATGTCGCCAACTAGAAAAGAATTAGGGGGTAGCTGGAGGGATTTGACTGATGAGAAAAATTCCCGACGCTCATGTGCACCATTTGGGGCATAGATGTTGATGATTGCATGCACTATGTCAGCCCACGATAAGGTGACAATGAGCACTCGGCCATTTAGGAATGTTTCTGAGGATGTAAATTTGAAAAAATTGTTTTTCCAAATTAGCACCCCACAGTGCTTTGACCAAAAGGATAGGGATGGGAGGAGCATTGTTTTCCAAGCTTCCTCAGAACCTCATGGACAGTGGGACTCCTGGATGGCCAGGATATCCACAGGTAAATTGTGTTGTAAAAAACTCAGTTTCCTAGCCCGGGACAGGGAGGCCTTGAGTCCAGCGATATTCAACATCCCTAGAGTGAAGGTTTCCCCCATCGCACCTTAGGTGTGAGGGGGTGGGCCCCCAGGCCCACCAGCCTCTTCTAGGTCCCCACGGGCTTTCACAGCAGCGTGGGTGTTAGCAGCAACACTATCGGAGTTTTTGTTGATTTTTGCAGAAAGAGTCGCGTTGGCTTTGGCCTTTGCTTTTTGTTTTCCTGACGTCAGATGAATTTTTTGCGGTGCAGATAAGTTTGGTGCACCATCGAGCGGGTTAAAAAAATTTTTTCAGTTGGGATAGGTCCCAAGTTGGTTTTGACTGGAGCTTGGGTGCAACAATTGGGTGAGATTGAATCTCCCATCGGATCCTCAAATTGAGTGGCCTGCTCAGCATGGGCTTCCCAATCTGATTGGATGATGGATTCCTGAGTTGCTTCCGCCGCGAAGGTCTAACAGGAGACAGCATTAACTTCTCTGGGGTGCCCTACACTTACATGTGTTTTGTTTTCTATGGTGTCTTATAAAGAAGTGTCCATCCCCTGGTCAGACTTCCCCACAATAAATTTAAATTTTTCTGTAGAAATCATACGGAATTCTATCATACCTGGGCACTTCCTGTGCGGTGCACCACAAATGGCATGCCAGAGTTTGTCACGAGTAATTAAATCCATTAACTTCAGGAAGCAGGAAACGGTGTGGAGTTGAGTGCCATCAAGAAACTCATCAACCTCATCCAGTTTAACTGGTTTGGACTTATACAACTTGAAGCAATAAATTTTGAACTTTGACTGCCACTTCAGCTGGAGTTATTCAATGGAGTTTTCCAGACGCTTACCTGTGTGCAGACCAATATCTGTCACAGTGCAAAGAATTCAAAGAAAAAATAGGTGAGCACATTCACTTGCTGTTATATTTTTGCCTTGAACTGAATACAAATGTGATGTTTGTGTTGTCTTACCAGTGCATCAATTTGATCAGACACTTTTTCCCACTTATGACCCAAAGCTGGGCTGTACCCTGCAGCAGAGACATTAGACTCCAGGTGGTCCACTTCTGCTAGTATGTACTAAATGACTGCCAAGGCAGCCTTAGAGAGACGCAATGAGATGTGGCATGCCTATAGATTTGTTTACTTAAAAGGATGACCAAGTAGAAATTGGATCAACACAGAACGGTGTGGAGAACTTTGGTGCCAAAGTTTCTGTGTCAACACATGCTGAAAACATGGGCGACAATTTATCAGACAGTCAAAGGTTTCACAATTTCAGCGCCTATGCCACTGGGCTTGATAAAGTAAAGGATACAAACACCATCCTATGGTCAGAAAACAATTTATGTTATTGTAAAGTGTGCAATCTGGGGGTGAAAGTTCAACGGGACAAGAATAAGGTCAATGCAGGACATAGACCTCAGCTGACTATTGTGCACATGGGGATGGGACATGTTGAGTAGCAACATTGCATGCTTAGGTAGGAGAACCAAAGCCTCAAGTGGCTTTTCAAATGAAGAGTTTGACATGCCCCTGTGGGGAGGGTTGGCATTGAAGGCCAGCAGCAGTGGACGGGTTAGCCCAGCAGTTCAGGTCGCCCATCACAAAGGGATTAGATGGTAATGGGAGGTAAGTTACAGCTGAGAGGAAATCCTGGCAAACCCATGCACAGGTCGGGGCAAAAACATTAACTATAGTGTGCACTTTATCATCCCCAAAAAAAGGACATGTCCAGCACATGACCATTGAGGTACAAATTTTATATATATAAATTCAAAGCTACAGGTCACATGTTGTAAAAATTTTATAGGTTTTTGATTATTTTTGGCCAATAACCCCTATAAACTTATTACTGCACAGGTTCAGTTTCTTCGTGCACCTCGCGTTGTAAGAATATATATAATCTGATAATAGTATGACAACTATTATCCATAGTCAAGTTAGAATTATCTTCAGGCCCAACGCTTCAGCTGGTATTTCCAAAAATACTGAATACCGCACCCTTAGGGATTCATTCCCTAGATCCTGTTCACTTGATCTTCATTAATATCCTCTGATGACAGTCCCTTCAGCCCAACACACAGTCAGCAGCAATCACTTAGCTGTGGTTCCCTTCATCTCTAGATTCCCGCTCGGATCTCTACTCTTCTCTGAGAGTCTACCAATTTTTGCTTTCTGCAATAATATCCTTGAGATGGAATCTTCACGCTAGATGCTGATAGTCTAACTATTACCAAATCTACAGTCAAACTAATAAGGTTCTTTATTAGTTCTTTTCCAACCATAGACTTGTGTCAATCAGTGAGTATTTTCCAATGTAATACTTGAGTGTTCTACTACTATACTACTTTACTACTGTACTACTACTTTTGAGTTTTTGAGTGTGAGTGTGTTTTAGTGTGTGTTTTATTATAGTGAATTCTAGGAAATTTATAGGGGATTCAGCTGTCTAACCCTCAGTTGACACCTCTTTTGATGAAATGGCAGCCGTTGCCATTGAATCACCCTTCCTCATCTCAGCAGCGATGGTCTTCCCCATCCTGACTAGGATTCCAACGTTAGACATCCTTGAGACCTCAAACAAAAGAGTTGGAAACATATCATTAACGTTTTCCTCTCGAACTAAGAAAATCATTCATAGTAGGCTAGCAACCAATTGATTTGCTAGTTGCAGGTGGCATCACTTGCCTCGCAACTCATTAAACATTCCCAATTAGTTGGTGATGAAACCCAACCGATCCCAATTGGTACACCAGATAGTTAATTACTATCAGATGCCCTTATTTTGTTAGCCACTCTGCCCGATGAGATATTAGATATTCATCCTGATTGATCCCCGATAGATATGACCAAATAAATATCCTAAAATCCCCCCAAACATAGTTCCTCCAAGATCAGGGTCAACCAATTTCCAATTCACTTCACCTTAGGGAATTTTTCCCCTAGCGATACCAGGTAATCTAGAAGGCTGGGAATATGGGCAAAAATCCCAACACATCCCCCTCTTGCCTAGATTTCCAGAGAGAAAAGGACTGGGCATGGAAACACTGTTTCAGACACCTGGTTAAATACTTCATTGGTTCAAGCGGAGTACTTCATCAATACTCAAATGCTGCTCAGGACGACCTTCTATATACAGTATTCCTCCTCTTCCTCCTTGCTACCTCCTACTCAGAGCGCGGTCCCCATGACCTCTTGTCATGCCAGGCGATCAATTTTTTAATTTTGATTTTTAATTTTATTGTGGGGAAGGCCGACCATGGGACGGACACTTCCAAATATGACTCAGAAGATACAAAACTTAGTACCAGGGGAGGCACCCCAGAGAAGCGATGCTATCTCTTGGTGCCAATGGGAACGCTACTTATGGGGAGGGGGAGGGGACGTGTGAAGGGCCGTAGCCAATATTGAGCACGTGTGGAGGAAGGGGTCTAATTTGATGAACCAGACTGGGAACCAGGAGGAGACCAGCTGTTGGCAACGCGGTGGGAGGTATCCGAACATCCACACTTGGAAGTGGTCCACCAAATAAGACTGGAATCTGAGGGCAGCTTCTGGGAGGGTGGGGGTGGAGCCTGCGAGAATCTAAGACAATCGTGTGGATGGTCCACATGGCGATTGCAACCACCAAAAAACGGAGCAAGGGTGGAAGAGAGGAGGCCATTGATAGAGCAAACATATCTCTTGACAGACTGAAGGGATGCGTTTGATCCTGGCCCAGCAGACGTTGAACTTCGCGCCATATCACTTTAGAGGTAGGGCACTTCTCCAGGCGGTGGAACAGCGTTCCATACTGGCCACACACGACACAGGATGAGTGTAAAGCGTTAGAGCGCTCAGCTGTACGATACACCCACCTCAGGCAGCGCCACACATGGGAGCGGACTTGAGGCTGCAACAGAGGATGGTGTGCGTATTTCCAGATAGTTCTTTGGGTCCCAGTGGAATAAGGGATGTCCATCATGTCCAGGTAGTCCACCCTGGATAGGACATGGGGTCGAATGGGGATCACGCCATTGTGAATGGGTAGCCCCTGTACCTCTTGTGTGAACTGAGGAGAGGGGCCGCCTCTTCTGGTTGTATGTCTGCTAACACGAATTCTCCACTCAGCGCTCCGCATGGAGAGTAGGATTTGTTTGTAGTGGGTTTTAGTACCGTGAGGACCTGTGACTAATGGGTGTGAAGCCAGTTATTTCATCAGGGAGTGGGGGTTTAATGGATTGTTGAGGCCCAAGGCGCGGGAGAAGTTGGAGTGGGCCGTGCGGGACCAGTGTTGGGATGGGAGTGTAGGAGCAATGACGGCCGCAATCCAGGTGCCCAAGATCTTGGCCGTATGGGCTCTGAAGTCAAGCAGGCCCATGCAACCATGCTGATGAGGGCTAAACATGACCTCTAACCGTACTGGTGGAGGGCGGCCTGACCAAAGCCATCCTTGCAGCAAGGCATACAAGGATTTGAAGAAGCTTGGGGAGAAGGGGATGGCGTGGGCTCCAAACCAGACTTTGGAGAGGAGCATAGAGTTGGCCAAAACGACCCTGCGAGTTTGGGAAGTAGGGTGGGCTCTGAGGGAGGCGATGCACTTCGTCACGTTGTCTAGAAAATGACTCTCCATTACTGCTGATGCGTATCCGCCTGCCTCCATCCACACACCCAGATGGCGGACCAGCCCTATGGTAGGGCGTGGCACAATGGGGAGCACCAGTGGGGCGGTGTGGGGTGAGCTGAGAGGGCGAGCGCGTGTGTGAGCAGATGGGCCGGGCTGGGCTTGTTGCAGGGGCCTAGCAGTTATGATACTGACCAAGGAGGATGATTTCGGTTTTGGAGGCATTTAGTGCAGCGTTACTTACCTGGGAATACTCCTGGATGAGAGCTTTAAGTGCGCGTGAATCTTTATTAGACACCCCAGCCATGCAGTCATCTGCAAACGCAATCATCTTGACTGGGGCTTGGCCTGGCACATGGACCTCAGTGAATTAAGCATTCACATTTTTCATTAGTGGGTCAAGGCTGAAGTTGTATAAGAGTGGGCTAAGGGGGTCCCCTTGTCGCAAGCCCCTTTGAGGGCGGACTACTTCCATTAGGAAGCCAGGGCCACGCACTGCCATTGTTGCAGATTCCGTGAGCAGCATTACCCAGTTGATGAAGCGAGGGGGTAGGCGGAATTGATGGAGGCAGGCCCTTAGGTATTCCCAGTTTACTCTATCATAGGCTTCTGTTGGTCCGAGAATACATGTGCCCCAGAGGCTGTGGACTGACATGCATTAGCCACAGAGTGCACGTTATCCCAAATTGACCTTCTGGGTATGAAGCTGAATTGCTCTGGGAGATGGTGGCAGATGCTATAATCCCTAAACGGTTAGCCATGATTTTTGTTAAAATTTTTGTATCCGTGTTGGTTAAAGAAATGGGGCGCCAGTTGTCTAAGTCAAGCTTATCCCCTTGCTTGAAAAGTGTGACAGTAAAAGCCTCATGTCCTCCTGGTAGGAGGCGCGTTTCCAACAGGCTCTGCTAAAGTGAAGCGAGCAGCAGTAGGGATATATATTTGAAGTATTTTTTGTAGTATTCATATGGGATGCCATCTGGGCCTGGGCATTTCCAGTTAGGTGCACCGTGGATGGCTGTTCATAATTTGTTCGGAGTAATTAGATTCATTATTTACGGGTATTAAGAAATGGTGCAGATGTGGGCTCAGTCAAGAAATTCTGACACTTCGGCCAGCTGAATTGGATCAGATCAGTATAACTCAGAGTAATACTTTTGTGTTTTGATTACCACTTTGGCTGGCATATCTGCGATGGAATCATCCAATCTTCGCACCTGTGTGCAGGCCACGCTCTGGCATGGTGTGAAACTTTTTTTAAAAAAATATGTGGTGCACTTGTCACCTTTTGTGATGCGTTTGGCCCTGTATTGAACACAAACCCAATGTTTGTGTTGCTTTTCAAGTGCATTGAGGTGGGCGGCTGCCTCTGCCCACTGCTGGCCCTATGCAGGGCTATATCCTGTAGCGGGGATATTTAACTCCAGGTGTGCCAATTCCACCAGAGTGCGCGAGATAACTGCCGATGTGGCTCGTGAGCATCTGGAGGAGAGATGGCGAACGTGGCGGATGGTATCCTTTTTGAAGGTTGCCCATGTGGAGATGGGGTCCACGCAAAACAGATTTACAAACTCTTTTGCCAAAGTTGCTTCTTCCACCCAAGTGGAAAATCCTGGCGACGCGAGTTTGAGGGGGCGGAGCTTGCACCAATGTGGGGCCCTGGCCACTGTGGTGGGTAGGTGGTAGGTTATCAAGACCAGTCGGTGGTCAGAGAAATCAATTTTTGTTGTTTTGAAGTGGAAGGTGTGGGGTTGGAATTTTGCCGGCATTAGGATAAGGTTGATGCGGGTCATGGACCTTAATTGGCCATTGTGGATGTGGGGGTGCATCATGATTTTGAGCAGCGGGGCATGTCACAGCTGTGCATCCATTAACCCGAGGGTGGTCTTTAGAACGCGCAGTTCTACGTGACCCTAGGGGCATAGGGTGAGGAAGGCCACTGGTCTGTTGGTGTGTTTAGCCAACAGTTCATGTCGCCAACTATGAACAGGTTTGGGGGTAGCAGGAGGGATTTGACTGATTAGAAATTTCCTGACGCTCAAGTGCACCATTTGGGGCATAGATATTGATGATTGTGTGCGCTACGTCAGCCCACAAGAAAGTGACAATGAGAACTCAGCCATTTAGGAATGTTTATGACAATAAAAATTTGAAGAAATTGTTTCTCTGAACTAGCACCTCACAGTGCTCTGACCAAAAGGTTAAGGATAGTAGGAGCATGGATTTAAAAGCCTCCTAAAGAACCTCATGGACAATGGGACTCCTGGATGGCCAGGATATCCACGGGTAAAATTTGTTGTAAAAAACTCAGTTTCCTAGCCTGGGATGGCGAGGCCTTGAGTCCGGCGATATTCAATTTCCCTAAAGTGAAGGTTTCCCCCATCACACCTTAGGTGCGAGGGGGTGGGCACCCAGGCCCACTAGCCTCCTCTAGATCCCCATGAGCCTTCATGGCAGCGCAGGTGTTAGCAGCAACGCTATCAGGATTTTTGTTGATTTTTGTGGAAAGAGTTGCATTGGCTTTAGCCTTCACTTTTTGTTTTCCGACGTCAGACGAATTTTTTGTGGTGCAGATGAGTTTGGTGTACCATTGAGCGGGTCAAAAAAATTCTAGTTGGGATGGGCCCCAAGTCGGTTTCAACCAGAGCTTGGGTGCAACGATTTAGTGAGATTGAGTCCCCCATTGGATCCTCAGATTGAGTGGCCCAATTGGCATGAGCTTCCCAATCTGATTGGTTGATGGATTCCCAAGTTGCTTCCACCACGAAGGTTTCAATGTCCTCCTGGCGTTGGGAGTGTGGGATAGCGGTGGTGGCTTTGGCCACTTCCTTGGCCGCGGCCCTGCGGCCCTGCTTGGCCTTCTTCTGCTCTTGCGGGGAGATGAACTTTACCAGTAGGTATCAGCCTTGCGCTCCCCACAGGAAAGCCTCTTTGGTGCTTATGGTTGGCTCGTAGTGTGCCTCTCCACTGGCCATGGCCGCCAAGGGGTGCTCTTGGAATGTGACGCCCTCCTTGATGGGGCATGCGTGCACCTTATGGTTAAACGCGTCACAGTGGGTGCAGATGGGGGGCGCGCCGTCCATAGTCATCCAGAATGGGTGGGTGGTATGCCCTGCAATATCAATAAAAGTGGAGTGCAGGATCTGGGTTAGGTCCTTCGCGATCTCCTCAGTTGGGGTCAGAACTGCGATGGCTTTGCGTTGCACAGGTGTGGCATCAGCGTGAAGCGTTGCATTTTGAAAGGTTGTATTTCGCCATATATGGTGAGACCATCTTTCAGGTGTTGTTCCAAAATGTCACGTTTTACCGTAGTAGGCAAAAAGTCAAACGTGAGGAAAATTTGGTTTGATTTCGTCCATCTGGTGCATTTAGTTTTGACAACCCATTGCCCTTCGGGGAGGTCAACCACTATGCACACCGCAGCAGCCTCGTCTGCTGGCTCTTTGTTTTCAAAACCTAGGTCCAGCCAACCGCGTGATATGGAGTGAGGTGCAACGTACACCGCAGTTGGGAAAAAGGTGTGCACATCTTCACAAAATTTTTCCTATAAAGCTGTTTGTTGGATGTCCAGAAACATGCGGACTCCATATTCCAATGACAAAAGTGGCTGGGATTGCGGCGTGTTGATGTACTGGTTGCATCGTGCTTGCCATGCGAGTATTTTTGGAAAAATAGTGACTGCCAGTTTTTTAGAATTTTTTGTCTATTCTGCCAGTTTCTCTGGGGCGTTTTTGAACGTTGGAGGCTTCAGGCCTTCCACCTGCTCCTCTTACCTTACTTGCCCAGCGGCTCCCTGACATGTGCGCAGACTAATATCCTCTGCGAGATTTTCAAACTAGATTCAGACTTGAATTGAATAGGTTGCAAAAGTGATTGCAATGAGAAAGAAAAGTTAGTAAAGCCATATTGTGAGCTTTACAATGTCATTTCTCCAATTTTGGATGATGATGTTCCCCTTCTAAAAATTGTGCAGTTCTTGCGCCATATATTTACAAAATTCTTTCACCAAAATTTAGAGCAGTAGCATATCACAGCTGCCAGACCCTCTTATTTGGGGGAATACGCTCATCCTGCCCACATTCCGCCCATCAATCCCCAGTCTTACTATAATTCCGTGCCTCATCCTCAGCCAAATTACTCCCAACCGTTTGACTTCTTCCCTGGACTTATTTATGAAAACTGTCAACAATCCAAATACTGACCCAGAGCTAGTTACGCTGAACATCAGCAATCATCTTACTGACCTAGCCCTGGTTACGCTGAATGTCAACAAAATTATTTGCCTGAACCCTCTTACAAAAACCAAGGATGTCGCTCTTATGTGATAATTGCTATGATTGTGGTCGCCCTGGCCACCTTCATGGAGTTGCCCTAACTGTCATGTTCACTACGTGCATCAGGATCAATACTACCAGGGAAATTATGCAGGGAGTAGAAATGGGACTCGCTAACTCCACTATCCAACTCAAAACGTCCCATCTGAATCTATTATAGTATATCCAGCGGAAGTCACTCAATATGATGATGAGATTCTATACCAGTAACCAGTTGGAGGAGTGAACGTACTGACATGAGTGCAAGCCAAGGCCGCGGCAGATGAAAGACTTCAGGAGCAACTAAAGCCGTAACCCTGGAAAATGTTCAATCAAGCTTCCTCAGGCAAGCTGGATCCAGCCGCTTATGCGCCAACCCTGAAAGGAGTAAACGTCGCCCTTCCATTAGAAGCCATTGTTAAAGAATACCCCAAATTTAATAAAGGGATTATGAGTTTTATTTGGGAAAAGAGATCCCATAGGTAACCACATATTAAACAGTAAATATTCTTCTTATTTTGAGTGTACATAATGTGATATTTTTTAGCAAAAAATGGAGTCTGTGCTATATCAGATATTAATGCTCCGGTCAACATAGATTCTACTAAGTTGATAGCGAAGTTGAAGTTAAAGCCTGATGTGGACCATCAAATGGTGTACGGGACTGATGGAGCAGAAGGCACAGTCTCTGAGAGAACGTACAGTGCATTTCTTTTGGGTTTGGGTACATTGTTGTTGTAGCTCTGGCGATAGTGTTACCCAACAGTAACTATGATCTGCTAATTGGAACTGCTTTTCTGTGACATTTTGGGGCTGCCATAGATAGGATGGAGGAGACTTTTGAAATTTTGGGGTATTGGTTTCCAGTTTACTTTACCTCTAGTGGAGTGCCAAAGGATCCGGTGCACATGGGTTATATCAGTCTGGCATATAGTGATGGAGTGATTCCAGTTCGCTATCATCAAATAAAAAGAATGACTCAGCTCCTTCCCCAGCAGATCTACGAATTAATGGGCTACCTCTCCGAGCTACTGGGCCTATATCTTTTCCTTCTGGACACCAAGTCATAGTGAACACTGTTTTAGAGTTGGAAGTGCCAACAGGGCTTTATGAGGAGGTCATTAAGCCCTATCATCACGCGGCTTGAGCCTCAAGTGACTCCAGGGATTATACTCCCAGATCATGAAGAGATCAAGGTTTTGTTAGCAAATCTGTAGAACGAACCAATGCAAATCTGACAACACCAAATAGTGGCATATTTTACACTTGACCCCAATTGAGGAGGTCCTTCAGGTTCACAAGCTCAGTTAGTTGGATTAATTTGGTCTAATTACTGAGTCACAGCCCAGCGTAATGACAATGTACCGCAGGAAAATTTAATAGGGCTATCAGGAAGAACAAAAAGACTAAGCAATAGCTTTATTTCGGAAGTATAAAGAGTTTTTTGCCATCAATGACCACAATTTAGGGTGCTTGGGGGTGGTTCATCGATTGGACACTGGGGGTCATCCTCCCATCAGGTCTCGGCCAATCCACCAATTGAGAGCAGCTGGAGATGCTGTCACTGAGGAAATTGATAAGCTGTTGGAGAAGGGGATTCTTGAACCATCAAATAGTCCATGAGCTTCACCCATTATAATCGTAAAAAAGAAGGATGATACCAACCAGGTAGTGATAGACTATTGGAAGCTCGATAGCATTACCAAGAAGGACTTGTATCCTTTTCCTCAAATTGATAATGCGTTGGGTCTGTTAAGAATTAGATTGCTACTTCTTGGCAATGAATTTGATATTCAGTTATTGGCAAATTGAGTCGCCCACAATGGAACAGGAGAATTGCACCATAATAACATCCAAAAAACTTTTCAAACGACCCATATGCCACAAGGGCTGTGTAAATCCTCAGCTACTTTCCAACGCGCCATTGACACTATCTTTGGCAACCTGAAGCTGTTGTGTGTCCTCATATACCTTGATGAAATCAATGTTTTCTCTCAAACCTTTTATGAGCACCTTCATCATCTAGAAGCAATATCCGCCAGCTCTCTGAGACAAACATTAAAATTAGTCCTCGAATTTGTAACTTCTTCAAGAATCAGTTGGATTACCTGGGGTTTGTGGCAGACTCTAAGGGGCTGAAAGCACAGTCAGCCAAGGAGGACATCCAAAAAATAACTACATCAAATAGTAAGCATGACATATATGTATTTTTGAGAATGGTCAGCTACTACCGACGCTTCATCCCTAACTTTAGCTGTATTGAGGGGGCTGCTATTTGAGTTGTAAAAAAAGGATGCTATGTTCAAATGGACAAAACGCAGTCAATACTCCTTTGACACACTTCAGATGGCACTGATCAGTGCATCGGTGCTACACTATCTGAACTATAATAAGAAGTTTATTGTTCAGATGGATGCGTCCCTTTCCACTGTTGAGATGTTCCTTTCATCAGAAAGATGATGAGAGGGAGAGCATCCAGTTGCGTACTGCAGTCAAATCCTGAACTGCCATGAGCATAATTATACTGTGACCAAGTGGGAGTTCTTAGCGGTAATTTATTTGCATAAGCAATCTAGGGTCTACTTGCGTGTCTTGAGGTTTAAAGTTGTAACAGATCACACATCATTACGCTGGTTTCAGAACCTCAAGGAGTCTGAAGGACGTCTAGCTTGATGGGCTCTTAAGCTACAGGCTTATGACTTTGAGATCCTCCACCGCCCAGGAGCAAAGCATCAGAGCGCTGACTGCTTATCTAGATTGCCAACCATTGCCATGACAGTAGATCTCAGAAACGTGATGTATGATAAGATGCTCAGTGGAAAATTTGACGATGAACTGGGCCAAGTATTTAAAGCATTAAAGAGATGCGAGCAAATACCTTCTGATGTAATGGGTAACTGTACAAGTGGATTGGCAATTCTATGGTGAACTTTCCGCGACCCTCACCATGGCCTGGGATTATTATGAGCACCCATAAGGTAGTCAGACATGGTGGTGTGCGCAAGACAATGAAACTGTTGCACCTTCAATACTATTGGGAAAGCATGAACTTCGACATGATTAAAACAATTTTCTGTTGCCACCAGTGCCAAGTGGAAAAGCTGTTCTGCCAGAAGACCTCGTACTGGTTAGTGAAACCAAATTTTGCTTGGCGTACAGTTTCACATGATGTCGGTGGGCCTCTACCAAGGGAGATAACTGGTACAAGTACATTCTGGTGGCTATTGACCACTTGATCAGGTGGGTTGAAGTGCGGGCAATTCAGGACTTAGGTGCTGTCACAATGGCCAATTTCATAATAAAATATATTTTCCAGCGAAATTGCTGCATTCAGTTCATTCTTAATGATAATGGAATCAACTTCACCTCACACAGCCTTCCAAAATTGAATGAGCTAATGAGAATCCACAGGGTTCTGATGACCTCATACCACCTTGAGTCCAATGGAATGGTTGAACGGGTCAATGGGACATTGGTTAACATACTCCAGAAGCTGGTAACTGACAGACCCTCTGATTGTAGTTCCCTCCTGTCTACCGCCATTTTTACTAATTACGTTAGCTATCATTCCACCACGGGGAAGAGCCCCTTTCAACTTCTAGATGGACAACACCCTCTTTTCTGGCATTGCTCTATATGTGCATAGAAGATACTGGTGGATGGGTCACCACTGTTACTTAACTAATATAGCTGACACGCTGATATAGTTGCAAATGGAAACGTACTCTTTCATCTTAGCCAAAAAGATCAATAAACAGGCCGCCAATCATGTACAGTATAGCAGGTTAGCTTAGTTCAAGGAGGGGGACATGATTCTGTTCCATGACCAACACGGGTTCAGTAAAAAAGCACAAATTGGGCAGCATCTGGAGTGGGCCATCTGAAATCATTGAGAAACCTGGTGTCAACGCCTACACCAATAAAGACCCAGCAAGTGGTTGAATCATTTTTTGTGTGCATGAAAAGTTTCTCCAAGAGTATAAATAATAGGAGCTTTATTATCCAGTCAAAGGGGGGGGGGTAATGTCAAGAATATGATATGAGTGGAAAATAAGCCCTGAAGAGCTATGGCGGAATGGCGAGAATCCGCCGACTAGGATGTTTATTTATGAGTATTTGAGAGCCTTAAGATGAGGCAATATTGGGATATAATGGATTATTATTAGATTGCCTATAGTTGAGGCAATAAGGCGATATCAACATTTGACAAGTATAATTTAGGTCTCCTCAAACTAAGGTGATAGAGAATTGAAAAATAACATCATGAAACCAATGTGAATCAGCAGAATAGATTAGTCTAAGATAAGAGGACTATATCATCTTAAGTTGCTGATACATAAGTGAGATGGGGCTATTGAAAGGTTAGGTTGTTAATAGTTCAGAGAGAGCGGAACAGCAATTATTGCTGTATTTATTAAAATTTATAAAAGTGTCGTCAGGGCAATTGCTCCTATTTTAGTATATTTTACAGTGTTTTGGAGGACTGACGATCCCCATATCATCTGTCCGTTTTTCAGTGGGTTCAACCTGTGCAACCCTTATGGCATATCCCAACGGTATCGCCTAAAATTAGAAAAGTGACCATCCATCAATATTGATAACTGCAGTCTGGGGAATTTGCATTAAGTCTTCTGTGATGACCGCAAATGAGGCGATCGCTACAATTGCTTTGCCTGTGCTAACTCCAGCATGAGTGTGAAGCGCTGCATTTCAAAGAGTGCAGATCCTTATAACTTTTTAGTCCTTTCAAGTGATAGCATCTAATTCTAGCACATCTCACCGTTGTGGATAGAAAGTCAAAAGTGACAAAAATTTGGTTTTATTTGGTCCAGCACGTGCTCTTCATTTCAACCACTTATTGACCATCTAAGAGATCAACCACCACGTGCACCTGTGCAGCTTCATCAGCTGCTAGTGCAATTTCAACCCAAGATCTATTAACCCTGGGTCATAGAATGGGGTGAAATGTACATGACAGGCAGTAATTGTTTGTGCACATCACCACAGAACATTTCCCAAAGTGCTATTTTTTAGCATTAAATGGTCCAAGCCAAGGTGCTATAAATTAGTATCCAGAAAAGAACAAATCACTTGATCCACTAATGACAGGGGCTGGTAGTGTGGAGTTTTTTGATGTACTGGCTGCTTTTTACTTGCAAGGCTAAAATCTCCAGTAAGATACTCACCATTATTTTCTTGATTTTATCTTGGCCACTGGTGTCACCAGGCGTTTTCAGACCTTGGACGGTGCAAAGACTGACCCTATGCCCTTTACTACACTTTCTTAACCTTTGCCAAAATTGGGTGCTGCACTTATCTCCTTTAGCTTATTATCAAACTCACCAATCTTGATTTACATTGGTTGCAATTAGTGATTGTAACGAGAAAGAAAACTTTTCTTGGCGTTTATATTGATTAAATTCAATTATGAGTTGTCTAGGGCAATTCAAATGAGTATTTGAAATTTGGAAGGTTCAAAATACCTTAATCTTGGGAATCTTCAATAAATTTAGAAATTCTTTAGTAAACTGGAGAAATGGGGATGTTTGCTTACTTCTGAAGGAAAAAGCGCCAGAAGGTATTCCCTATCCTGATTGATCTTTTTTTAATTCCGTTAGCTATTATAAGAGAGTTGAAAGTTAAATGCATGGGTGAATGGACATATCCCTGAGGGGAAATGTCATGACACAACGCTTATCCACTATATGAGATATGACACTTTTTTTACCATGATGGCATTAGGCTTGAGCCCCTATTTGTTCAAAGGGGTGAAGGGTTCCTTTTGGGTGGAGGTGTGCCTCTCAGGGCTTATGGGATAATCTTATATGACTATTGTGATTTTAAAAATATTTTATTTAACCGAGGTAAGCTGACCAGGGGATGGGCAATACCGAAATACATAATGGGATAGGAGGAGATGAAGTGTGACTAACTAAAAAGGCACCCCAGAGTAGATGAGCTCCCCTGTTGCCAGCCAGTGCCGCCAGGATTGGGAGGGGGATTGAGTGCGCTACTCTGAGGGGGTTTCCCCTGTTATGGAGCAGGTGTGGAGGAAGGGTCCATATGGAAGTTTTGAATTACACTTCCAATGGGGCAGGCTGTATCTCGAAGTTACACTGGGCGGATTCTTCAAAAATGCAATTAAGTAAATAAGAAAATACAGGTTAAAATCGACCTAATCTTTATTTTCAAAAAGAGAAAATATTTATAGGCTTTTTTACAGTTCATAATCTATCAGAGTGAATTAATTCTGCACGATTGAATCTTCAATCAGTTGATCAGGGTCCAATTGATCATTAACTTTGATAGATAGCTTGCTCCTTCTGATGATGTCAGGGGAATTGAGGAAGGGGATTTTTTGGAGATATGCGAATTTGGTGAAATCCTGACACTTCTCCCCTCATGATTTGATCGCAGTGGAGGATGACTTCTTAAAGACCTAGGATGAATATAATTTACCACAATACCAGTATCAGTATGAACAATCAAAAATATTATCGTTTTTGAAATATAACTATATAAAGACCAGACCATTAGTTCCCAGCTTTTCAGCCCGTCC
>JAKSZP010015299.1:0-25952 GCA_022478985.1 Massospora cicadina | reverse complement strand
TTTTCAAATGCTTTGATATGGCCATTTATGGGGACAGCGACCATAACAAAGCAGCCACTATGATTAACTGCTTGGATGAGTGGAGCATTGAGTTGATTACGCCTCACATTAACAAAAATCCAACATATGCTGAAGTCAAGGAGGCTGTGCTTCATGAATTTGGAGGTCCAGAACAAATGTCAACCAAAAAATCCAAGTTCATGAACATTTGCTTTAAAAAAGATGAAGCAAGTGATAAATTTGTGGATTGATTCTATCGCGAAGCTCAAGTTCTCCTAGGTGCATGGGCTATGGTCGATTTTGATGCTAAGATTGCACTAGAACATGCAGTAAAACCTTACCCTGATTTATCAAACACTTTATTGCCTGCTTTCGTGCAAAAGCTTGCAACATCTGAATTGGTTGATTATTTGTGCAGGTGCTCAAAAAATTACAGCCCTCCTAATACTGGGTACAGATCAGAATTTGCTGCCTCTGCTGGAAAGCCCTTCAAATCCAATAAGAAGATTGACATCAATCCGACTGTAAAAAATGAGCAAAACTCAAATATGAGAGCCCCACGGCCAGTGAGTGAGATTACTTGCTTTAATTGCAATCATAAAGGTCACTTTGCTTCCTGATGCCATCAGTGAAATGTCAACGTAGTTCTTCCTGATACCATGCAGGAGGAGGGAAAAGAACAAGCACAATAGATGCGGGACGCTCTATTGTGCCTAAGACACCAGTCCCACCTGATTGACAAGAAAAAGCTGTCCATGGAGACTCAATTAACAATTAAAATGATGCTATTTTTAGTATTGAATGAAGATTTTTCAAACGTACATGCAGTAACTTGCTTCCAGAGTAAGGTTGTCATACCTGAAGATCTCTGAAGTGGTCGCTAAGCCCTATGTGTAATAAATACTTGAGGATATTCTAGAAGAAGGGCCAAGCAATGAAGCAGATACTCCAAGCCTGAAAGGGGTCAATATAGCAATACCAATCGACAGATTCATCAATGAATGTCCCAGTATTGGGAAACTCTGAAGCACACTCTTAACTCCCTGGATTCTTCCCATATTCACTTAGTAAACTCTATTAATTCTTACTACTCTGAGTGCACTTATGTGGATATATGATCAACAAGATCAGAATTTTAGCTATTGTTGATAGTGGAGCACCTGTAAACATTGTTTCCATGAGCTGGTTAAGAAATTGAAAATAGCTCCGGACATTGACCATCATCAAGAATATGGGACGCAGGCCTTAACAGCACTAAGAGTGAAGGAGCTTATAGCGCTTTGCCACTATGATTTGGAGCTTTGGTAGTATCTGCACCTACTTTAGTGCTTCCAAATGCCAATTATGACATATTAATTGAAACTAGATTTTTAAGGACTTATGGGATCTCATGAGATTTTAAAGAAAACATCTTGACAATATTGGGCCAATTGCTTCCAATTTATTACTCTCACAATGATACAAAGCCCACAAGCTATCATAGGAATTTTATCAATATATCTTATGCCAATGGGATAATACCAGTAGGGTATATTCAGAGGGGAAGTCGAAGCTGCCCCATGCCAACTGCCATAAATGAAAATTGAGGAATACCTCTACGTGTGAATAAGGATGCGACAATAGCTCCAGGCCATCAACTGGTTATGAGAACTGGGACCACACTGGATATTCCAGAAGGACTATATGGGGAGGTTGCATCCCTGTGGCATCATTCTCAAATGGAACCTAGTGTGGCGCCTGAAATACTTATACTGGGGCACGGAGAGATTGATGTCTTACTAGAAAATTTGACCAGCCAAAATATTAAGGTCAAGAAGTATCAAGTAGTCAATTTGTGCATCTGTTTCCAAGGGCGAATTGAAATCAGCTGTCAAATTTGGTGACTTATCCAAGTTCGTCTTACCAACTGAAACCCTTGGGGCACATACTGTAATATCTCAAGAATCATTTACTGGATTATCAGAACAACAGAAGGATGAAGCACTAGAATTGTTTAAATGATACTCTGAAATTTTCGCCAAAGATGACCAAGGTTTAGGTTGTGCAAAAGGAGTACAGCATTTTGTTGATAATGGGGACCATATGCCTATTATAATGAGGCCAATTTGGCGCCCCAGGGCTAGTGACGAAATAGTTGGTGAAGAGCAGACAAATTGTTGAAAAGTGTAATGATAGTGCCATCCAAAAGCCTGTGGGCCAGCCTTGTTTTGATTTATTCAAGGTACGTCGACCAGGGGATGGACAGTACTGAACACAACACTCAAAACGACAAAACAAAACTACTAACCAGGTGGGAAGCAGAAACTGCTAACCCACCATGGCAGAGGGTGAGGAGGGGTCGGAGGGTTGGTTTTTAGAAAGACCCACCTCGATCAAGGGATGTTGGTTACAGTACCAGATCAGAGCAGTGAGCCATGGCGTTGGGGCATCCACATAGTGGGGGTTGAGGTCAGCGTAGTAGGAGTTTTCCACTTCTGCATCAAAATAATGATGGGAAAGTGTTTCAACAAAAGCTGGGAGGAGAACTTCAGCTTCTTTTCGGGCTTCAGGAAGTTGGGTGAAAAGGGAGATACTGTGGCGGGTGATTTTGGCTGAGGGGTTGAATGAAGCAATCGTTGCGACATTCATAACAGCAACTTCAGCATCATCAAATAGTTTTGAGATGTCACTGCAGGGAGATTCAGGGAAGTTGGGGGGAAGAAGAGGGTGGGCAGGCCATGCTGGAGCTGAGCCACTGACTGGGCCACCGTGGTGCGTAGTTTCAGGCAATGAGGAGAGGCCACTGCAGCTAAGGCGAGCTGGTGATCACTTTGGAAGGGGGCTGTATTGGGCAGAGGAGCGAAATGGCGAGGAGTAGGGGTTTTATCAAAGTCAGGAAGGAAAAATTCTGCTTGACCATAATCGCCTTGGCAGAGAGGTTGACCTGTATGCTTACTAATGAGGACATTACCTGATTCGTCAGCTTCAGCCAATAGATCCCATGGATTTTGGTTCACAGGAATAGTGGCGTTCGAATTTGGGTGGGTGGGATTAGGCGAATGGGCAGCTGCTTGGGTGCCAATGGTGGTCCAAGCATTGCTCTGATTGGCTGAGGTAGATTTAGGTGGGAGAGTGAGGCTGGAGGTTTTGGGGGGGCTGATTTTCCATGTGGGCCCACTGAACGAGATTGGAGGGTGGGAGGGGGCAGCAAAGCGCCCCATACTGAACCTTTAGAAGGAGGCTCAGAAGCCGCAGCAGCGGACTTGGCCTGAGGGCACGCTCTTTTTGCATGGTTGAGGCCAAAGCAGAGGGAACAAATCTGCCTACCATTATCGACCTGAGCCCAAAAGAAATGATCAGGCGCTGCAGCCACACTAGCGTGGGGTGGGATTTGTTGGGCTATGGTAGGGTGGTGTGGTATGATGGTGGCTGTTGCCCGAGGAGCAGCAAGGCGCTCTGCACTAGATGGAATGGCAAAGATGATGTTGGGCTGAGTGCCATAAGCCATGAGCCCCGCGACCAACTGGTCATACAAAACCTGGGGTGGAAGGTGGGATGGGAGATTTGCAAAGGATACCACCAGCGTGGTGTCTGAAGGGAGGCGAGTACGGGTTGTGGGAATGGGATTTTTTTATAAATTAGAGGAGTTTGTGCTGCCGCTTCAGCATCCTCCTCAGATTAATTCAACGTCAAAGTAGCCCTTAAAAGGGCGGAAGTCTATAAAGCTAGCTGGTGCAAAGGCCGCAGTGGCTAGCTCAATAATTGCCTTATTGGCATATGGGAACAAACGCCCATATTCCACTCTGAGGCAATAGCGAATGGCAGAGCGAGGGAGGGCGAGAGGATGGGGGTGAGAAGGATGGACGCGCGCCAGGTGGAGCGCTAAGTCCCATGGGGGGACAAAACGGTTGAAAGCAGTGGGCGGGCTGTTTGAGCCCATCTGAACGCGCTTGCCCGCGGGGCAGAAAACGCTAGGTGGGGGTGCACTGCTGCCCCACACTGGGGTGGCAGGCGGCGGATCCAAGGACATCAAAGAAGAGGTTTGGGCAGACGGCTGTGGATAAATAAAACTTTAAATTATTACAAAAAACGATTTGTATCTGTTGCCCAAAATTGATGATGCTCTGGACCATCTGGGAGGGGTGAAGTATTTTACTGCAATGGACCTCATCTCAGGATATTGGCAAATTGAGCTGCCACCAGAGGAGTAGGAAAAGTGTGCAATGATTGCTGCTCAAGGGCTTTTTCAACTGACATGCATGCCACAGGGGCTGTGTAACGCACTAGCAACCTTTCAGCGTGCAATGGACACGATTTTGGGGGACCTTAAATTGTCCTGCGTTCTGGTGTACCTGGATGACATCAATTTCTTTTTGCGAACGTTTTACAAACATCTGGAGCACCTTGAACAAGTGTTCAAATGGTTGTTGAAGGCTAATATGAAGATAAAACCTAGAAAATGCCAATTCTTTTAAAAAACATTTGGAATACCTCGGGTTCTTCATTGATTCCAAGGGCTTGCGGCCTCAGCCTCAAAAGGTGGAGGCGATTAACAATATGCAACCTCCAATGAGTATGAGAGATGTTCAAAAGTTCTTAGGCACGGTAGGATACTATCAAAGATTTGTGGAAGGGTTTGCAAAGATTGCCAAGCCTCTATTCCACTTAATACAAGGAGGTGTTTGTTTTTGCTAAGCAGAGGAATGCCAACAAGCCTTTGAGGCTTTGAAAAACAAAATGAGCTTGGCGCCTATCCTCTGATATCCTGATTTCAGCAATCCTTTTATCATACAAACTGACGCCTCGTTGACTTTTATTGGTGGTGTGCTATTGCAGATTGGGGATGATGGCAAGGAGCATCTGGTCGCTTCTTGCAGCAGGACACTGAATAAGCATGCGCGTAATTATATGGTTACTGAAAGAGAATGTTTGGCTGTCATCTATGCTTGTAAACAATTTTGGGTTTACATTCATGGCACAAAGTTTCAAAAAGTGACAGATTACAGCTCATTACGATGGCTCCACAATCTCAAGGAACCTGAAGGATGGTTAGCCCACTGGGCTCTGAATTTATAAGCATACGAAATGAAATTATTTATAGAGCTGGAGCGGCCCATCAAAATGCAGACAGATTATCGCGACTTCCTATGTAGCTGTCCTGAGCAGTTTATCCAATGAGCTTCATGAAAAAATGATTACCCAAAAGTATGGAGATGAGCCACCTGAAGTTCAAAAAGCGATCAAAAAAGCATTAATTGGCACTGAATATCAAAATGGAGTTCTATACAAGCTTAATCCTTAAGGGCAATGTCAAATTTTTCCAAAACCTTCTGACTGATTGGAGATTATTGCAAAAGTACTTAAGGCCATTGGACATGGGGGAATGACCAAGACACTAGAATTAATTTGATCCAGTTACTATTGGGATTCCATGCAATTTGATATCCAAGACATGCTAGATAAATGTCATTAATGCCAAATTGCAAAACCTATGAAGTTAGATGTGAAATAATGCTTGAGCAAGCCTGACTGGGCCTGGCATACCGTGTTGATTGATGTAATTGGCCCTTTGCCTGTGAGTATCCTAGGCAACAAATACATAATTGTTGCTATTGACTATCTAACAAAATGGGTGGAAGTGAAAGCAATTTGAGACATTGGGGCTCTAACTACTGCCATGTTCATTATGGATAATATTATTTATAAGCACGGATGCCCCCAGAAGATCTTGATGGACAATGAATTGAATTTTACTGCCCAAATGGTACAACGGTTAAATGAGTTGATGTCTATCAAAGGAGTGTTGTCAACACCATACCATCCTGAGACTAATGGTTTGGTAGAGCGAGTGAATGGCACTTTAATCAGCATTTTACGCAAAAATGCAGCCCAGCGCCTTTGCAATGGGCAACTTCATTTAGTGCTACCATGTTTGCATACAATATTGGACACCACAACAGCACAGGCCGCTCTTCATTTCAACTTCTGTATGGTAGACAGCCCTCTCTGCCTCCATTATTATATTCACTACTAAGTTAACCAACGCAATTAACCCAAATAACTATGTTGAGCAACTAGCAAAGACCTTAATCAAGTTGCAATCTAAAGCTTTTAAAAACGTGATTAGTCAAAAAACTATTCAGAAGAGCTATGACGACGCTAAATGAGCTATGGTAAAGTAAAAGAAAGGAGATTTAGTAGTGTATGTGACACTCATAGTGCAGGCCGCGCGCACAAGCTAGCCTTGCTTTGGAAGGGTCCATTTATTATATTAGAGAAATTGTCTGAAGACGTATATACCATTAAGGATCAAGGTGGCTGGGTTGTATATCAAGTACATGCTAAGTTCCTTTGTCCATATCATAAAGAATAATACAAAAAGAAAAAAAGAAAAAAAAGGAAAAAAAATAATTAAATTAATTAAAAATTTGGATATAAGAAATATAAATATTTAATAATAATAAAAAAAAGAAAAAATAATTGCAAGCCATAGAGTTTAATTCATAGATTAGATGCCTCTCTGGCATTAGAACTAGGCACCCCTTCTTTGGTAGGGGGAGGAGAGTGCGATTGAACTGGAGAAGCCTGTAATGGAATTGGAGAAATGCGGATCTCAAAAAAGTCCCAACTATCTTGACCCTGTTGGAGATGTGCCAAACCCAAGAAAGCTCGGCACTAGGCACGCTGGCTCTGTCAGCTTAGGAAAAACCATCAAACTAAAGGGAAAGTCCATTGGAAGGGACTTTGGAATAGGTGGGAAAGGTTCAACTCAGGAGTAAATGCCGCAGAAAGGATGATACAATCAGCAAGAAGGCTCTTAAAGCAAGGGTAAACTGAGTGGAGGAACTCTTTCGTGCAAAACATTTGTGAACACGCCTCATCCAAAACTCTGCACATGTTGGGAACAGTATTGGTGGGAAGCGAGGAAGGAGGGAAACAAACGCAAGCACCCAAAAGAGCCATCTGGGGACATACTTCTCAGGAAGCCCCTTAGCCAAGCTTTTACAAAGGGCTCAGTAAAACACCAGGATGCGCCGATCCTTCAAAATCTGAGTCTTGAGGCCCAACAAGATGTAAAAATTGGTATGTACTGAAGTGGGTTCACACCAAATCCTAGCAACTGAGTTAGAAAAAATAAGTGCCTGGTTGGCCTCAAAAAGATTGTAGGTGGCAACCTCAGGACCAGTAGCAAGTGCGGATGACAAGCAGGCATTCACAAGATCTGACATCGAATTGAGCTCAAGACTCAACAAAGCCACACTGCCCGCGCATAAGGAGGAAGCAAGATTCTTTAATGTGAAGATGCTAAAAAGTGAAAACAAGAAGTCCAGAAGAAGATCCCCATCCAAAGCGAATTGATTTCAGATCAGGGTTTCTTGGGACTGAATGGCTTCAGAAGGCCAAAGAGATAAAGAATAAGTCAAAAGGGGATCCCGCTCGACCCATTGGAATGTTTGACTGACTGTACCTGAAGCCATGGGGGCTTGTTTGGGCTTATCGATTGGTGTTATTGCAGTGGGATGTGAAGCTGAACTCTCTATTACCATGGAAGCGTAGCTGGTCAACCCAGCTTGTGGAACCATGGGCAACATGTCTGAGTTAACCATAGCACACTACATGGACTTGCTTAGCCTTAGGAAGGCTCATCTATGCGAGGCAGAAAGGCTATCAAGATAATGTTCATACTTTGATGAACGCGAAAAGTTAGACATTGTGACCCAGGAAGAAGGGTACCCACCGCTTATATCCAGTCAAGGTGGGAGAAGCGTTGAGTAATTAACTGGACCTAATCGTCAGATATTGATAGGGACATAATAAATGTTAGCATGCTTAAACTTATTATGGATCATATCAGATATCAGCGATTATGGATCAGGTATATTCTAAGCTTATGCAAAGCTTAGGATTCGTGGCCTAGCAATTTCAATTAATAATATTCAACTATTAAGACCTGGGCTTGAGGGCTTTGTTGGTTAAATCAGACTTAAACAAAGTTTTGACAATGATTCGGGAACGTGGGCTTTGTTGGTTTATGTTGATATTAGTTTTTAATGTCAGTCAAGTTTTTGATTGAAATAATTACTAATTAGTGATATGAATCGCCTTGGTATGTGCTGCCAATTGCTTGTGAAAGAGAATCAGTTCAGCTATTTTCAGAAGCATCCAAAACGTCATCTTGAGAATGATGACATTGTTTACACCGACCCTGAGGCTGAGCAAGATGCCCTGAGTCAAAGTATTTGTAGACCCTCATATGAACATTTTACGTGTTCCTTTTTCCAAGTGCCATTGAAAATGAGATGTCATGGGTAAGATGTGGTGAACATCAAACCCTATAAATTACCTTCAAGTTGATGCTAATAAACAACATTCAATTACTGCCACTAGTTTATAGTTTAACTTATAAGCTTTTTGTGTTTATTACATAAAGGTTATATTAAGTCAAGTATTTACTTGGGATTAGTGAGATCAAGGGCAGCATGCCATCATACAAGTAATGACAGGAGAGACCACTTTTAAGTGCTATTACAAAGGAGTTTATTCTAACTATTGTCACCGTCTGGTCTATTGTCTTCATACAATAGACGTTCAAAACTCCACAATCCTGCAGAAGAAGAACCAGCCATCTGAAGAAGACCAAAATTCAACACCACTCTTACTACTGAGGCCACATACCCCTCCATGCCTTCTGCAGGTGCATAAACATTTTCATATTGTAATAGCAGCTCTTTTTCCACTTCCTGAGTGCTGCTAATCATGTGAGAGGTAAAACGGGGATTTTCTGGTGGGATTCCATACACATGAATGGGTTCCAGATCTGAGCCTTGAGAGGGCCAATATGGTTCAGAGGTATATATCAGGGTTTCGTTATAAATTGAGTTTTTAGACGCGAACAATCCTATCCCATGAACTGTGATGGAATGCCCAATGTTATCCATGGCCATCACCCCAGGCCCATCTATGCCAATTCTGATGGCATCGGCTGAATGCGCGGGCTAAGGGAAACTTATTTATTTAATTTGAAAGTGACAAATTCGGTGGAAAGTCGGGAAAACATGACTTTTGGACCTCAAAGCATATGTATCCACCGGGTATGAGCATGAAGGATGGATACTTTCCAATTGGAGGCAACCAAAATAATGCTGAGTTGCTCCAATTGTCAGGAAAAATGGGAAACTGCGGTGCAGCTAATGACAAATGACTCCCACAGCCGGCACCCACTGTTCCCACTTTGGAAAAGTTCCACACGGAAAAAGTTTGTGCAAATAGAGTCAAATGGTTGGTCGATTAATGTAAGGAGAGTGTCTATAACTCTTCTGTACTCAGCTTGGCAGTGCTCAGTGCACATACCCAATGCCAGGGAACTAGCCATTAGAATAAAAATTATTATTGCCCAGCAGAGAGTGCTGGAGCAATAATAACTTAAGCAAAGAAAGGCAAGAAATAACCAGCCAAAACGTAACGGTGCACATTGAGAAAAGGGGTAAATGACCCAGGTTGGAGGGGACCTGGATGAAACAACGGTGCATGAGGGGATATCTTATTTTGTCCAAAATGGCAAGTTTAATGGAGCGCGAGACCTCTTCAAAGGGGTCCGCACACAGGATCGCTTGGAATAACATAATGAAGATGGTAAAATGAGGGAATTATATTTGGGGAGTCGACCAACAAGGATGTTAGTTGGGGGAAAACTTATGTAAACTCAAACGGGGGAATAAGGGTTATGCCGCAGTGGGCCCAAGCACTGACCCACCAATAGGGCAACGTTGCCATCTAAATTAGTTGAATAGGCCAAAACTGACTTCACTCGTGTGATTGATTGAAGTTGGATTCAACCCAAAATGTGTTGTTTTGTAGATGGAACGGGTTTCAAAACCCTGTCCCTCAATAAACTGAATCAAACCATCCACGTTAATTTGGTAGACTGTCAGTTTTTAACGCATGGACTGACGTAAGGGGCTGGGCACTTGCCACCCCACTAGTACCAGCCTTGGCATATTTTGCCCATACCCAACGTTGGTCTATGGTATGCTTCAGGTCTGGGAGGCCCTGTAATTTCACCTTCTGGGCTTCCTGGCGCCCAGCCTTTTCCTTGGGGTTAGTCCCTACTATGATGTCATGGGACCATGAGAGGTGAGAACCAGAAGATCTACATATCTCAATGATCCTACTGCAATGGATTCTTTCATAGCGCCAAAAATTGTTGGAAGAAACTTGCTGAGGAGGTGAGAAAAGGGTATTCAGCATGAAGGATGAGGCACTTCGTTATGAATCACTGTACCACTTCAGAATTTTTTTGACCTGAAATTGAATCTAATGTTAACATGCCAGAAGAAGATGATTCAGTACCTGTCAATAATAGGGAGCCTGATACTGCTTACTCTTCTTCTGATGAATATCTTATGTTCCTCACTTTACCCCCTCAGTTCAGGAGGTTTAGTTACATGCATTACTGTTTAAGTTTATAAAATTCCTGTCCACGCCATTTGTTGGACAATTGCCCTCTAAGCTTTGAGATAATGTTTTGGGCAAAAATAGTCCAAAATGAATACATACAAAATCGCCTGACCCTTGGAGAAATGATTTGACTTGGAGTAATCATTTACTCCTTGCCATCCATTGACAAGGGCATATCAAGTCGCCTTTGTGTTTCCTGACCCTCAGCGGAATGCCCCACCTGAGTTGGAGGGGCGCCTAAGCACCAATAACGAGCCAAATCTGGCAGAGATCAGCTGCAAGAAGCTTACACTTAATCAAATGAATGGGTGCGCTATATTAATCTCTGCCTCATGGTTTTATACTACCTGCAGTGGACCAATAATATCAGGTCAAGCCCAGACGAGGTGAGGAGAATTCACAGAGCGCTGATTGGACGAATTATTGAATTGTTTAATCCTCAATACCCCACCAATACCAAACTTAATTCTAAACCCACTATTAGCTTTTATTGACCCTAAATAATAGGTGGAGGCTTCTAATAAAAAATCGTTCTTTTTCACTCAAGCTCTTACTTGGGAATAGTATATTTTTAAATTATTGTTAATTTGATATAGTGGTCTCTGCCAAATTAATTGGCACAATTAAATAAAGCAAAATCGTTTGTGGAATCCTGCCAAACATTGGCACCTGTGAGCATTAGCGAGCAGGATTCTCACAAAGTGGTGCTCCTATAGGGGTTCTTGTACACCACAACTTTAATTATCATCAAAATGGAGGGCGCACCTACTGAAAGTGTTACTAAATGGGTAAGAAACGTAGATGAGGCAGAAGATGACCGTATGGATAGCCTCCCAACCATATCTTTTGAAGGAGAGCAGTTTAAACAAATCCTTATACCAGAGTCTCACCGCCTTACCTGACCTGCAGCTGAAGTAGTGAGGAACATAACTTACGGCATACTAAATCCTGGAGATATTGCTTCATGAGAAAGGAGTTCTTCTGTAGAGGACCATCTGATGTACCTCTATGAGACTCAAACCTTCATGACATAAAATCAGCCTACCAATCTGACTATTTATATCCGCAAAATTCCCCATACTGCATTTTTCCACATGATACACTTGTTTGGTGTCCATCATGAGGAGTTGCACTGTCACCTGGCAAACCATGATGCTCTAAGATTAGCTTATGATAATTTATATGATTTGCCTCTGAAAATATTGGAACAGCGCAATCTGGTGTAGTGTAAAACCACAAATTCATTATTTATTTGCATGAGCGGATCACCACCATGGATGATGGTGTAGTAAAGTAAGTATAGGAGGCTATGAAGATCTTCTGGGATGAGTTAAATAAGTCCACCGCTAACACCCGCTCTCTACTTGAGGAGTTTGTAAGGAACTTAAAAATCATGTAGAGCAAACTCACAGCAACCTCTTGGCGCATGCATCCACCCCTCAACCTGGGTATGATCAACGTGTAGCTGCGGTGGAGCAGCAATTAGCCAAAGCCTTGTCCCGCATTGAAGAACTTGAGCGGCGTCTGTTTTAAAAACCTTCTAGGGCTACCCCCGCTCTACAGGTCAAGGTTGCTCAACTTGAAAAAGAGCTTCTCCTTAAAGCTTCTCTTGAATTTACCAAATATCTAGCCCAACTGGTTAGCAAATGTTAGGAAGAAGCACAAGGGGTCAAGACCTCTCTTTAAGGGCTCACACTGTTGAAGGGTGTACATAGTTGGGTGACGCAGGTTGAGCGCAGTTAAGAACAAATTGAGAGTGACGTACATGTAAAAGGCTCCCACCCAGCTGACGAAGAAGGGTGTAAGCAGATGAAAGAGGAGCTTAAAAGCGCGTGGGGGTGGCAGAAATTGACCAATAAAACCTAAGATCTCAAGTGTCATAACTCCGTTTTAAAGTCAAGTCACTGGAGAGTTGGGTTAAAGAACTAAAAACTTACAATCTGGGGATAGAAGCAAGACTGGAATAATGTGACCCGCCTTCCAAAAGCCCATCACCGCCATGAAAACCAGGATTGAGGCTATCCAAGACCAGTTTGATTGGCTTTCCCGCTCACTTGATTAGTTGGACCTTTGCTCAGAGACCATGGGGGCCAGATGCTCCTGCGGTCCATACACTCACTGGGAGTGATCATATTTCATTTAAACCAACTTTTAAGAATAAGTTTATCCTTGGCGAGGGTAGCATCACTTAGTTCTTATATATCTATGAAGCTGCTATGGAAAGGGCTACTGACTGTCAGAAGATCAAACATATCATCCCTTGTTTGAGCCGCATGGCCCAGGAGGTGATGATGTCTCATGGATGCCCTTAGCACCTGGTCTGATGTTAAGGAGACGCTCATTGATAATTTTGGATTTAAAAAAGCTTAATCATGAAGAAGCAAGCTTTCATGCACATTAGCATAAGAAAAGGATAGTAAGTGGTTGAATTTATGGAATGGTTTAATAATGAAGCGCAGATGTTGTTAACTTCTAAGATGTTGACCTTGGACGACGTTATTTCCGCTATCTTGACTGGGTTAGCGTCACACCCCTCCTTGCGTTGCACATCACTTCAGTCAAATGTTGTTTCCGCAATATCCATGATATAAAAGAGGCTCTTCTATATGTCGCTGACTTCACAAGCTTGAAGTTTCTTGTGGAGCAGTATCCAGCCCCACGTTCTGGCCAATGAGGTAAAAAACTCAAGTTCTGGGTCCTTGCTATTGAAGACAAAAAGGAGAACCTTCAGATTATGGACACTGAGGATCATAAACCAAAATTCAAGCGGTCTGAACATCCCAGTGTGCCTACTGCAACAAGGTTGGGCACTATGAGACTGTGTGCTTGAAGAAGAAAGTTGGCATTGAGGAGCAGGGAAATGAGATGTTGACGTAGGGATAGGCGCCCCCATTGCTGATAATTCTCATTTGCCTGACTCCTCTACATCAATTACCTCATTGCCCTTTGTTGAAAATACCCCCAGTGATAAATTGGTAGGGGGTAACGATAGATGTTGGTTACTACGTCCTAGGATTACCCTCTGAAGTGGAGGTTCCTGATTGTTTAAACTATAAAGGAGTAGACGAGACCACCATGCCTGAGGACACATACCTCAGCCAAGTTCTAGGGTGTCCTGCGGTTATTGACACTGCCAGCGATGTTAATCAGCTCCAAAATGTCTTGATTCGCCCTCTCCAGCGGGTTCACACCATGAAGTCCATCTTGGAGAGTTACTCAGGGACTTCTCACAAACTAACCTCCACCTTCTTGATCAAGAGGAACTTAGCTCTGTATCCTAACTTATGAGGAACACTCACCATGGTGGAAGTATTAATTCAAAAAGTCTGGGTGATGTCCATCCTGGATACTGATTCCATGATGAACGTAATCTCATCAAAGCTGATCAAAAAGATTAAGCTGGCGCCTGACTTTAAAACGTTCAAGAATTTGGAACTGCAGGACCAAACAATACCAGCGCCATTGGTGCATACTCTTCCCTTACCATTCAATTAGGAAAGCTCATCTTATTGGCCCATAAGTGGCCTTGTACAACAACACCTATGATATTCTCATAGATACCCAGTTTATGATTGGGTATGAGAAAATGATCAACATGAAGAAAGTTTTTCTCTCGTTGCTCAACTACAAAGTCCCTTTAATCTTATCCAATAAGGATCCCAGAAATAACAAATAATCTTGTCTGGTTGAATACCCCTTTTTTAATGTGCATTTACATTATACCACCTCTGGGAAAAATACAAAATAATTTGCAAATTTCAGTGGATGCTAGGGATGGTAAAATTTTCTACGTTACATATGATGTCTTTATTAAGCCTGGTGAACAAAGAGTGGTTGACACAAAGATCACGCTCCAAATCCCACATCAATGCTCTTTGCACCTCATAATTATTGAGGGAGTCAGCCCCTTGGAGCCACGGGTATTGCCTGGTATGCTAAACCCATTCTACCAATGGCCTATTACTATTATGTTGGGGAACCTCACCACCAAGGACCTCATTGTAAGAAAACACCAGGAGATTGGCAGATGCTTATTAATCCCCAAGGGGGACATTGAACGAATGCAATTCATTAGCTCTATGTTGGATATGGGCCTGCCAACGGATAACTGTTATGTATCTTACTGTTGGAAATTTGGTTGACCACATTATCCATCTTGCTTGCCAATTAGAAAATTGACAGTTGTTAATGCAACCGATTGTTCAGCAATGGTTGCCAACTTAAATTTTAGTCATAAATATCAAAAGGATTTAATCCAATGGTTGGTTTTGATTAATATTTCATTGAGGATCATCTTCAAATAAATTATTAGTCATAATTAACCAAAGGACCTAATCTAATGATGGGATTTGATCACTATTTCATAAGGGATCATCCCAGACTAAATTAGTAGTCAAAATTCATCAAATGACATAATCTAACAATTGTGATTGATAATTCATTGGGCATCATGCCTGACAATGTTAATTAAGTAATTAAATGAGGGCCTGATTGCCAATAGTTGGATTGCTATGATGAATCATTACTACAGAGGCGCTGAACGATTAGGATCGTTTACATGAAGCTACTGAAGCATTTTAACGCTTGTTTTGGCAGTAGCTAGTAGTAGTAATCAGGTAAATGACCCCCAGACCATCTGTGTACGGTTCCTAACACATGGAGATGGTTGCCAATCTTTAAAAGGTTACACTTCTAGGGGTTAATTAAGATGAAGACATTTGATACCATTGGAAGTTAATCCCAGGGGTTAGAAGTTTTGGGGGACTAACCAGTGGACTTTATGTGCATTATCTGAAATTGTCCGCCTTCTGCCTATAAAAACCCCTAGCATTTTCTAATAAAAAAGTAGAATTTAACTGAAACTGATTTATATTTACTTCTAAATTGAAGATTGGAGGGAACAAAGGTCCCTAGTTGTTTTTCTCATTTACAATTACCAGAGTGGATTCGTTGCCACCTATTTTGAAGACTCAACCTACTAGTTGTCATCATACAACTAGTGTTTTAGTATTATTCAATAATCAACCTGTGCAGTAAACTTACCCAAAAGTTTACACTTGGTGCTCACTACAGGGGGTGTAGTTGAGTCTTGTCAAGAAGTACCACCATGTCATCTGTGCAGTAAGAAATTCAGCGGTTATGGAGTGAGCTAGAGAGTGTAAATCAGACCACTCTAATGTCAGCAGCTCAGACCAATTTACCCAAATGTATAATCGCTTTTTCAAGGTGGAAGAAGATGACAACCTTGTCACAGAAGTTAATAATGAATTATTAAGAAAAACATATGATTTAGAGCAACAATATTTCAAAGTGGAGAAGGAGCTACTCCTTCTCAAAGTAGCACTTCAAGCTGAGGCTGGAAAAAATCAGATATTACAGGAAAAACATAATCAGCTCCAGAAACAAGTACAAGAATGGGAAAGACATCAGTGTACTTGTATTCATGTGGAAACGGAGATTGGGGATCAGGGCCTATATGAAGATGAAAGTAATATAGGGAGCATTCAGCCTACTAAAAATATGCCAAGTGCCTATGCCGCCATCTCAGCAATGACCCCTGACAACACACCAACTGGTGCTAGATGGATAGCCGCACTACTCGTCCTACAACTGAGCATGTAGAAACTGAGGAATTTCAGCCCACCCCAAAATTGCCACCTTTTCATAGGGATAATGCCCTGGCTTTCTTCAGATTGTTTGAAATGACCATGTTCAGTTGCAGTGATCGCCAAAAAGCTGTTACTGTTATTAATTGTTTAGACAGCACATGTCTAAACTTGGTATTACCCCATAAGCGAGGGAAAAGGGTTCTAAAATGAGGCAAAAAAAGCAATTATGAAGGTCTTTGGAAGCCCTGAATGAATAGTTAACTGAAAGCAGGAGTTCATGGGAATACAACTCTGAAAAGATGAAACCTTAGGAGAAAACGCAGACTATTTTTATAAAGAAGCATAAATCCTGACGGGAGCTGATAACCTGAGCAATTTTGATGCTCACATTGCTATGAAGGCAGCACTCCGACCCTATCAGGATTTACACCAAGCCATGTCATCAACCTTACCAGTAGTTTCACTACTTCTCAAATGGTGAAGCACCTGAAAGAATTGGCTTCCACTTTTTTATGCACTAATTTGAAGTGTAAAGAAACAACAGCCTTTTAATTCAAATTTGGAAAAAATCCTGAGCTAAAAAAAGGATTTCCCCAATCAAATGGGGAATTAATTCAACAGTCCAAAATGGATTAGTAATGCCTCGCGCATTACTTGTAACAGATGTGGAAATACTCGACACTATGCTGCCCAGTGCTGGACTAAGAAACCAAAAAATCAGGTGAACTTTTTTCAGGAAAACAATACCTATGAGGAGTTGGGAAAAGGCCCTGCAGTCTAGATGAGGAATGATCTAGATCCGCAGATTTCCCAGTTCCCCCAGACAAGTTTGACGAAATTTATACCTCTGACCTATTTGTAGATGAACCTGTTCATGATTTTCCCAGCGGAGCACAGGTCTGAATATCCACTCTACAACTTGATCAAAAGCAAATGCAATTAATCCTGAAATTATATCAGAAGTTTCCTGACCCTACGCTAGTCAACTGTTGGGAAAGGCCAAAACGCTGATGACCAAGATGAATTGCTAAAGACGAAGTTGGAAGACATTAACATTTCAATTTCTATCGCTACCATCAATGATTCATTTCCTAATATATCAGCCCAAATTATTCACACTCTGGATTTGGCAACTGATGCCGCTATACATTCAGTAAATAACAATTCTCACTATTCTGAGTTACTTATGCCAACGTTTTGGTTAACCAAGTAGAAGTAAGGGCTATTATCAATAGTGGTGCACCAATCAATATTTTGTCTACCAAATTGGTAAAAAGTCTAAAGATTTTGCTAGATATAGCACATTGGAAGCAGTATGGTACTGCTGGGCCCAACCCTACTACCTCCTGCAGGGCTTATAGTGCCTTACCTCTTCGTTTTGGATCTCTAGTTGTGTCTGAGCCAGATATTGGCTAACTAATCAAATTTATGATATTCTCATTGGCACTGACTTCATGCGGAAGTATGGAGTAAAGTGTGACTTTGAAGCGAATACTATGACAATCTTGAGCCAGAAACTACCATTGATATATCATGGGAAGGGGGATGCCCCATCACTTGGAGAAATAACTTTATAAACATGATATATAAAGATGCCATCCTTTCTGTTTTATAAACTAGTTGGGAAAAAGAATCACCCTTTATTAAAACGTGTAAATGAAAGCTGGGAAACCCAATTTGAGTTAAAAAAAGTTAATCCTATCGCCTGGGATGCAGACGGTGGTCAATACTGGACTGATTTTGAAAATTCCTGAGCAATTATATATAGAAATCGAGTCTCCCTGGCGATGATCAAGTATTGAACCTTGGGTAGCTTCAGGGATCCTAATTCCTGGTCATGGGGAAATTTGTATTCTATTAGCAAATCTGGGAAAAATGCCAATGATAATCAAGAAAAATCAAGTAGTTGCATTCACCCAGTTAATCTTTATAACAGAGCTCCAAATCCTTCCACAAATTTGAGGCTTTTAATGAAATGGGATAACTGGATTCAGTTGGATGCATTCTTACATTAATCTCTTGGGAACAATTATCAGGATTAACCAAAGATCAGCAAAATGAAGTATTGGCTTTATTTAAATAATATCAAACTATTTTCGCCCAAAATGACCACGATCTTGGGTGCGCAGAAAATGTACCCCATCAATTTGACACTATGGAACCTGCCCTGATTAGAATGAGACCTATTCTAAGGCCCCAAGCAGCTGAGGCAGTAGTTGCTGAAGAAATAGAAAAGTTGTTGGAGCACGAATTGCTTGTGCCTTCAATCAGCCCATGGGCTAGTCCAGTATTAAATGTCAAATAAAGGATGGATTGAATTGGGTTGTTATTGACTATTGCCATCTTAATAAAATCACAAAAAAAACTCTTACCCCTTGCCACAAATTGATGATGCGTTGGATAAGTTAGGCAGGGCTAAATTCTTTTTTGGCGAAGGACCTCATTGTCATGTTCACATGATGTCATAGTGGGGACCAACATCAAGGATAAGGCTGGGTACCAGGAGGCCCAGAAGGTGAAATTACAGGCCCTCCTTGACCTTGGGCATACCCTAGACTAACGCTAGGTATGGGCAAAATATGCCCAGGTTGGTACTAGTGGGGTGCCAAATTCCCAGCCCCTTATGTCAGCCCCAGCGTTGAAACAAATGTTTTATGTAACTAATGCAAACAGTCTAGTTTGGTTAGTCAAGGAACGGGGTTTTGAAATCCATTCCATCTACAATTCAACACATTTGGGTCGATTCAACTTCAATTGATTACACAAGTGAAGTCAGTTTTGGCATATTCTACCAATCTGGATGGTAGTGTGTGCCTATTGGTGGGTCAGTGCTTGGGTCCACTTATGAAAACCCTTTACTCCCCCACCAAAGTTTGGTATATGTTTTCCCCGACTAACATTCCTTGTTGGTCGACTTCTAAATATACAATTTCCCCATTTTACCATTTTGATTTATGATTTTTCTAATGATCCTGTGCTCAAACCTCTTCAAGGAGGTCTTATGCTCCATTAACCTTGCCATTTTAAACACAATATGATTATCACCTCATGCACCGTTGGTTTGTTCAGGTACCCTCCAACCTAGGTCATTTACCCCTTCTCTCTGTGTGCACTGCAACATTTTTGGCTGGTTACTTATCGCATCTCTTTGCTTGAGTTGTTATTGCCCCAGCACCCTCTGCTGGGCACTATTAGCTTTAGTATTAATGGCTAGTTTTCTTGCGTTGGCTTTGTGCACTGAGCACTACCATGCTGGAAACAGGAGATTTATAGACACTATCCTTACATTAGTTGACCAACCTCTTTTTCTTATGTGCAAAAACTCTTTCTGTGTGGAACTTTTTCTGAAGTGGAAACAGTGGGCACCAGCTGTGGGATTCAGCTGTTGTTAGCCGCACTGCTGTTTCCTCTTTTTCCCAATGGTTGGAGAAACTCAGTGTGATTATGGTTGCCTCCAATTGGAAAGTATCCATCCTTCATGCTCATACCCGGTGGATACGGATGCTTTGAGGTCCAAAAGTCATGATCCCTGACTTTCCGCCAAATTGATCAATTTCAAATTAAAAAAAATGAGTTTTCCTTCCATAGCGCGTTCAGACAATGCTGGCGAAATTGGCGCAAATGGGCCTGGGGGTGTTGGCCTTGGATAACATCATGCCTTCCATTGCCATTGGGGGGATAGTGTTGTATGCGTCTAAAAACGCGTTTTATGACGAAAATCTTATTCAAACCTCTGAGCCGTTTATTAGCTCTTATGGCCTAGATAAGAGCCCTATTCCAGTATATCAAATAACCCATGAGAACCCTCGTTTGACCCTTACCATGATCAGTGGCACTCATGAAGTGGAGAAAGAACTTCGTTTTAAATATGATAAAGTATATGCACCTGCAGAAGGTATGGTGGGGTATGTGGCCTCAGTAGTAAGAGTGGCAACTATCCCTCCCCCTTATATGATTCCAAAACACACCATGTTGATGTGCTAATGCCAGAGGTTGAGTTTGTTGGTGATGTTCTGGCGTTGTCTGCTATTAATCAAGACCATTCAGGATTTTTTCTGCTATCTGCTACCCTCTCATCCCCATTAGGGAAATTCAGCACCACTGTACTGGTGGTTACTGGCCCTTAATAACTTTATGGACCAATGCCTGGCCGACTACCTGGAGCTGAGTTGTTTGCTAGGTGATGTGGTTAAGGGAGGGGCGTCCTAAGGTATTCCCACTCTGAATATTAGGGGGACAGTGGACTATCAGGCTGGCAAGTACCACTTGTCCAATCACTTCCAGGCTATCAAAAACCTCTTGTTCCCTATCATTTTGGGAGTGGAGTGGTGGCTGAAGTTTGATGTTAAAACCAACTTGAAAGAGAATATTCTATCCCTTACATTAAAGAATGGTTGCACATTAGTTCTTCTTTTGTCTGAGGATAACGTCCAGGTAAAATTTCCCCCTTGGCCCCACCTTCACCCTTATAGCCTTGCCCCTTTGCTGAAGCCCTCAGTGGAGGTTCCTATTCCTTCATGCTTGGAAGGTTTGGAATCCTCTTTTGATGCAGCATCCGCCAACGCACACCCTGAGCACTCTGAGTTCAATTGTGACTTCAAGCTCATGGTGGATCTAGTGCGTATATCTTCCCCCATTTACCCATTAACTGTCCAGGAGGAAGAGGCGTTGGATGTGTGGGTGAAGAGACAGTTAGCCAAAGGTGCTATATTTCATCGTACCTACCCTGTATGTTCCCCACTTCTCTTTGTGGAGAGGCTGATGGTACTTTAAGCCCATGTGTGGACTACGGGAACCTTAACTACGTCACTGTACTAAACCTCCATCCCATCCCTTTGGATTCACAGATTGCGCGCTATTTGGAGAAGGCGAAGGTTTTCTCCAAGCTGGATTGCCTCAATGCGTTTAATCAGATCCGGATAAAGAAGGACCAGGAGTGGTTAACCGCCTTCTGCACCAGAAAAAGAATATTCCAGTTTCGGGTCATGCCCTTTGGGCTTAAGAATGCCGCTGCTATCTTTCAATGCCGCATTGATGCAGTGTTGGGGGACTTGTTAGGGGTATGCGCGGTTGCCTAAATGGAAGACATTCTGGTGTTTTCCCCTGATCAGGAGTCCCATGCAGTACACCTTTGGCAAGTGGTGGAGCAGTTAAAGTCAGCCAGCCTTACACTGAAAATAAGCACGTGCGAATTCTTCAAGTCCCAGGTCACTTTTCTGGGCAACGTCATGTTTGACCAAGGACACATGTTAACTCCAGACAAAAAGAAGGCTATTATTGAGTGACCCACCCCCACCTTGGTCAAGGAATTGAGGAGCTTCTTGGGGGACGTATAAGTTCCTAAAGAAGTTCACCCCCAATCTTTCTGAGGTGGCAGTTCCCTTATACAAGGCTAGCGGTGCCAAGGTGCTTCAATGACCCCTCATTTTGAAGGATGCTTTCCAAGCAGTGAAGTGCACCCTGTTGTCCACGTCTGTTCTTCGCCATTTCAACTCTTCAAAGGAGTTCATTATGTCTACTGATGCCTCCAACTTCGCCATAGCAGCTGCCTTGTTACAATTAGGCGAAGATGGGATAGAACATCCGGTGAGATATTTTTCTAGGAAAATGTCTTTTCCAGAGTTGAATTACGCCATTTATGATAAGGAGATATTGGCAGTGGTGGAGGCGCCGACTTATTGGCGTCACCACTTGCATGTCCCATCCCAACCTTTCCAGGTATGTACAGACCACCGTTCCTTGCTGTACTACCATGATCCTCATGTCTTAACCCCACGGCAGACCTGTTGGCATGAGACCCTTGCCCAATTCGCATTCACATATGAGTTCACCAAGGGCAAGGAGAATGGTTTGGCGGATTCTTGAGCTGCAACCCTGCTTTAGCGCCCAATCCCAAGGAGGTAAAAGTTCACAACAACAGTTGATGATTTTGCCAAATCAAACTGTGTCACAACTTCCCTCTCCTCCGGCCAGTGGGCCAGCTCTTGCCCCTCTGGAAAATGTGGAGGAATATAGTATGTTCAGAAGGGTAGTCCTTTCACAGCCGGTAGCAGCCAAATATACTATGGTACTTACTGAGTGCGAGTTGAATTAAGAGGATCTCTCCAGGGGCTATCATGTGAAGGATGAGATGGTGTGGCTTCAGGGGGCGCCTATGGGTTCCATCTGAACCACTTCTCCTGGAAATCATCTGGGACCATCATGATGGAATCACCATTAGTCATCCTGGTAAAGAAAAGACATTAGAGTTAATATGACGCACATACAATTGGAAGGGCTTGCCTGCTCAAGTGGGGCGGTATTGTAAGGAGTGTTTGATCTGCAACCAAATGAAGCCAAATCTTCAACCTTTAGTGGGGTGTTGGTACCAGTCCAAAAAGCTGAAGGTCCCTGGACTTCCCTATTGGTGGATTTCATTGTGGAACTACCTGTCTCAGATGGTTACAATGCCATCATTTTGGTGGACTGGTTTACAAAGTTCAACCACTTCATTCCTTGCAGAACTACAATAACCGCTGCTGAGATGGCCAGGCTCATCACACATGTGTTTGTGCTCCATGGAGTTCCCCAAGAGATTATTAGTGCCTGGGGACCCCAATTTACCTCTGCTTCTTATGAAGAATTGTGTAAGACTCTTCAAATTCGCCCTTGCCATTTGACTGCCTATCATCCTCAATCAGATGGGTAGATTAAATGAGTCAACCAGTGCTTGGAGCAGTTTCTGCGGTGTTACACCGCCGCGGATCATTCAGATTGGGCTTCTCACCTTCCTATGGCCCAATTTAGTTACAACAACACGTTGCATTTTTCAATCAGTTGTTCCCCTTTTTCGCCAGCCATGGCTTTACCCCGCCTTTAACATATAGCCCAGCTGTGAATCTAAGGTTAAAGCAGTGGTGGTTTTTGCCAAGACAATCAAGAAGGTCCACCAGGGGTTTCCACAATCTTGGAAGCTGCAATGCGAGTGTATAAGGAGAACGCTGATTGGAAGCGCCAAGTAGGTCCTGCGTACAAGGAAGGGGATCTCATGATGCTTGATGCTTGTAACATCCCTATCAATTAGCCATGCAAAAAGCTAGGACCTAAGAGGATGGCCCTTACCGCGTTGTTAAAAGGTGGGCCATGCCTCATACCAGCTGGATCTTCCCCCTTCATTTCAAATCTTCTCGGTGTTTCATGAGAGTAAACTTACAGTGTTTGAGGACCCTCCACCAGAGACTCCTGAGGCCTATCTCGTGGATGGGGCGCCAGAGTGGGAGGTGGAGGAGATAGTTGCCTCCCGCCACATTAAAAGAAGACTCGAGTACCTGGTATCCTGAAAGGGCTTTGATGCTGCAGAGAACAGTTGGGTTCCAGCGCGTGACTGTGTGTATGCCCAAGATTTGATTAAAGCCTTCCACGAGCGTTTCCCCCAGGTATGCTGGATCTCAACCCAAACCGACTGTTGCCGCTATGAAGTCGGCCCCTGCCCACAAGAACTTTTCCCTTGCGCAAGCCCCTGGAGGGGGTTGAGCCCCATCAGGAGGAGAGGGTAATATAATGGTCCCATGACATCATAGTAGGGACTGACCCCCAAGGACAAGGCTGGGCGCCAGGAGGCCCAGAAGGTGAAATTACAGGGCCTCCCAGACCTGAAGCATACCCTAGACCAACGCTGGGTACAGGCAAAATATTCCCAGGTTGGTACTAGTGGGGTGCCAAATGCCAAGCCCCTTACGTAAGCCCAGGCGTTGAAATGAACGGTTTACATAATGAATGCAGACAGTTCAGATTGTTAGTCAAGGAATGGGGCTCAAAACTCTTTCCATTTACAAAATTGCACTTCCAGGTTGAATCCAACTTCAATTTATTACACAAGTGAAGTCAGTTTTGGCATATTTTACCAATCTGGATGGTAGTGTGTGCCTATTGGTGGGTCAATGATTGGGTCCACTTATGCAAACCCCTTATTCTCCCATCAAAGTTTAAATATGTTTTCCTCAACTTACAAGGAATGTTGGTCAACTTCCTAATAAGTAATTTCCCTGTTTTACCGTTTTGATCTATAATTTTTCTAATGATCCTGTGTGCAAACCTCTTCAAGGAGGTTTCGCGCTCCATTAAACTTGCCATTTTGGACAAAATAAGATTATCCCCTCGTGCACCATTGGTTCTTCCAGGGCCCCTCCAACCTGGGTCATCTATTCTTTTCTCAGTGTGCACCGCGACGTTTTTGGCTAGGTATTTCTCGCCTTTCTTTTTTAGTTATTATTGCTCCAGCACTCTCTGCTTGGCAATAATGTTTTTATATTCTAACGGCTAGTTCCCTGGCGTTGGGCCTGTGCTTTGAGCTCTGCAAAGCTTGGAACAGGAAGTTATTGACACTCTCCTTACATCACCATTGTTGACTCAATTATGGCTATGGCGTACGCAGAGAACTTTGGATGCAGAATAGATGCTGAAAATTGCATTAAGTTCTTTTTAAATTTACTGAATACAGGTGAAGTTATTCTTCTGGCCAATCATGTGCATTTTGACCTCACGATCCCATCATGGAGAGGACTGCGCTATGGCGTCATATAATACATTACAGTTAGTGGTTCCCAAGGGTTGAGCTTTGCCATGGAAATGGCTGGCGAACTCCACAGGACTTTCTTCTTTATCAACTAAATGGCCATGGACACTTGCTTCTGATTGGTCAAGGTCTGGTTGCTTTTCAAAATCCTGGATTAGGTCATATGAACCTTTTAAAAAGTATGACTGTCAGTAAAGCGGCAGTTAAAGTTTGTACTGGCCTGCCAGTCAGGATATAAAAGCACCTAAAAGGGGAGCCAGAATGCCAGGGGCACTGCTGCTCAGATGACGTTTAAATGGACTGGGAGATGGGTAATCAGGAGCGCCAATGGGCCGCAAATGTAAAATGAAACCTGGTAGGAACCAGGATGTCGCTGACTCAGGGCCTATGGGCCTGGTCATAGGAAATTGTGGGACTGGATTGGATGGTTCAGTTTCATCATGGTAACTAAGTATGGCTACATCAGCAAGAGTGCAGATCCTCGCCTGGAACAGGGATAATTTTGTCCATAAAATGCTGAGATCCTGGTGGCAGATTGCCTTGGCGATTGCAAAAAGTTCCAAGGAATTTTCAACACAGTAGCCCAGTTGACTGCAGAAGTCAATACGGTCACCAACCTGACCATTATGGCCCAGTTGTTGCATGCCACGTAATTCCATATTAGGGGTGTCTCAGGGTTCTGGTAAAGAATTTTTTTCAACTAAATAAATAGGTTTGGAGCATGGAAATTTTTTATAGTATTTAAAATAAAGAGAATCGATCATCAATTTTCACAGTGTGGTACCACTGTTTAAATAACTGATTGATTTGGAAATAGCTTTGGAATGCATGGGATCAGGGCCCTCAAGATTTGACCTAAATGCAGCAGAACTTTAAGAGGAGGGAAACTAATATAATTGGAACTGACTCTGAAAGTGTCAGTGGTGGGCTGAGACATTACTAGCTCATCTGCGGATGCCTGAATTGCAGATTTTCCATAATTCAGACAATCAAAGCAACAACGTCTCACCCAACGGGTGACAGGAGCCTCTCAAGGCCACCCTACATAGGTGCGGTCCCAAGAGGTCATGAGCAGGTTTTGGGTGCCCAACCTGCTAGCACCTGATTGCTCTAGCGTCTGTTTGGCCCAGCGGAATTTCCAGATAGAGATTTTGACACTACTGGAGAGGGTTCAGTGCTGACAGCTACTTTTGCCAAAGACCTATTGCTGTTGGCAAGTTTTACCAAAGGTTTGGCACTGTTCACTTTATTCACTAAAGGTACATGGCTTTCAGGCTTTGTTGCTGACAGTTTTGAGCTGTTGGCCATTGATGCCAAAGATTTGTCGCTGTTAGCTACATTTGTCCCCTTTT
>JAKSZP010015298.1:0-26030 GCA_022478985.1 Massospora cicadina | reverse complement strand
AGGCCAGTCTAAACGTTAACTGCCGTTGCCCTGATATAATCAACAATCCATTGTTTTTAGCCATTTGCACCCTCCTTGTTGAGATGGGCGGCGCAGTGGTTATCATCTTCCTTATATATGTTCAATTGATAGTATGCCTTCAGTTGAATGTTTGGTCAACCACAAATTTGAATAACAGTTCTGTGGGATAAAAGGAATTCCTTCATGGTCAACTTGTTCCACCACCCTTTACTATCCCCTTATTCCACCCTAAAAATGGAACCTTCATGATTGAATTTACTGACTTGGCCTTAGGTTCTGTTCCTGACGTTGAACCAGATCCCTTTTATTTCAGGCTCTGACGTTGCCCCTGAGTCCAGTTGGCATGCGCCAGCTCACCTGTCTTTGCAATCTCTTTAGTGTCTGAAGAAATGACCATATCTGCCAATAAACAGAATTTTGTACATTTTTATTGCCTTTAAAATTAGCATTAGAGCTCATCAGGTGTTCACCAAGGCTTTGGCTGATACTGGAGCAGCGTGTAGCTTCATAAGTCTGGATTGGCCCAGCAGCTTGATCTTGACTTGGACTTGGGTCCTGCAGTGATGGTTGCCTTGTTGGCCTCACAGCCATCCTATAAAGTATGGCGCCTAGTACCATTCTCAGATTATCAGTTTTTTTAAACTGCTTCTCAGCCACGACTAATCTCATGTTTCCAGTAATTTGGGTGTGGGTTGGTGGTGTTGGCAGCATATAAGAATTTACCTAGAATCTAATATGCTGTCATATTTCAATAGTCAGACGGAGGGAAAGTTTCCCTCGTTGGATACACTTAAAAAACTCAAGGTTGTGGATCAACTGCATCCCTTTCTTCTCCAATAGGACTTCCGCCTGATTTTTCCATGATGCTGAAGGGATAAAAAAAGCATCTTTGACTCCAAAAAGGCGGACCATCTTCTCCTACATACATAATTTGACTTGAGATTTTGAACAATGGTGGAGGCAATAAACATAAACTGCCCACTTTACCCTCATACAGCGGAAGAGGAGGCTGCCCTTGATGCATGGTTAGATGACATGCTCAAAGAGAGCTGGCTGTATAAAGAGAAATCCCTTTTGCCTCACCCATTGTCTTTGCCAATAAGGCAGATGGTTCCATTTGTCCTTTTTTATGGACACCTCAACAATATCACGGTTCGTGACTCCTACCCACTGCCTTTGGAACAAACAATTGTCCAGGCAATAATCAAGTTGCGCTTATTCTCAAAATTTGATTTTATTAATGCCTTTAATCAAATTTGGGTGTTAGAAAGTCAAGGATGTCTTACCACTACCCAAACAAGGTAAGGTATTCCAATTTTTTAGTGATGATTTTTGGGCTTAAGAATGCGCCCTCAACATTCCAAAAGATGTTTAATATTATGCTGGGTGATCTACAGTTCACCTGCACGGTTGCATAAATTGATGATATCCTGGTTCTACTCCCCTACTCCCAAACAACAATTGAAGGATTTGAAGGCAGTAGTTGCTGCCCTAAATAAGGCTGGTTTGTTTGTCAAGCCATAAAAAGGTGAGTTTCATCAGGAAGAAGTCACCTTTCTTGGTAATATCATCTTGAAAGATGGGTGAACCATCCCACCAAGCAAATTGGATGCAATATACAAGTGCCCAACACCAACTATTAAGAAGCAATTATGAAGCTTCCTGGGTACCATCAAATTCCCAAAAAGTTCACCCAGCCCTATCACAGATAGCCGCTCCTCTCCATCCACTCATGGGTAAGAACTTCCCCTTTCTCTGGACGCCCAAATCCCAGCAAGCATAAATTCAAATTAAGGAGGCGTCCTTATTACTACTCATCCTTAAGAGCATGGACCCCTCCAAACCCTATATCATAGCATGTGATGCATCATCCACCGTGGTAGGGACTGTCTTGCTATAAGAGCATGATGGGTTGTTACTACCAGTTGCTTATTTTTTCCAAAAGTTATTCTCCACTGAGAAATCCTGGGTTATCTATGACAAGGATCTAGCAGAAGTGGCATAGGCCTTGACCCACTGGCGGTATCACTTGCAGGGCGCTCAACATGAGTTGACTGTGCAAACAGACCACCAAGAATTTTCTTTATTTCTGCAAATTACAGAAGTTGGCACACTGGCAGGCCCAAACCTATTAAGATCTGTGCAGCTTTAACTCTAATATGAGTTTGTGAAAGGAGCTCTAAATGTCATCCCTGATTTTCCAAGATGCAACACCACTGTAGGACCTCATCGTCCTCTCTGAAGTCCAGGGCCTTTAGGCAGTTTGATTATTAGTCAAACGTGGGTCCAGCGGAATCTCTTAGGGACTAGGTTCCCTAAGGCAAATTTCCAACAGAAATACGTTGCTGAGGATACTATGTACGCTTTAAACGGACAAGGTCTTCTGTATAAACAGGCAAGATAGATACTAGTAAATAACTAGGAGATTTGAAGGATATCTTTATTAATCAAAATTCAGAGATATTTATAGTTTGACAAAAATATCTAGTTTGTTTAAGATGAACTTTATGTGATAATCGGAAATGAGTAGGGTAAGGTGATCATTTTACAGATGTGTCAGGTGACATGAGCTTCCTTTGAATCTGATTCTCTTTAGCATGGGCGGTAGATTCCGTGGACCTCCAAATGGCTAGATCTTCAATAGTTGGCTTGGTGCCTCTGTTAGATAGATCAGTGGTTCCTTCTGGAAGTAGAGTTTCCTTTCGTCCATTTAAATTTTTATTGTTACCCTTTGTGGTGCAGTGGTTAGAATTCTATGCTTCCTCTGGAGTGTCTGGAGTTTGAATCCCACTCAGGGCTGTTCGAATCTCATGATTCCCAACCATGACCCCCTCAAGTTCTTTCCGAGGAGGGACTTAATTTTGAAGAATCTAGCATGTGCCCAATTTACAACGTCATCTGATTTCACAGAGGCAATTGATATTCAGTACCCCAATGGTAGATCACCCAGTAAGGACCTGACTACAGAGTATTGAGTTTTATGTATTCGCCCCCCAGGCTGGTGATGGTAGAGTATAGTAAGGTCCCCTAACTGAAATTCAGGAAGGACTGGCCGCTGTAAATTTCATTGATCATATTCCTTTTGTTGAATAGTACCCATGGATCTAGCAGCTAACACTTGTCCCCTGTGTAATTCATCAGCCAATCTTCTCATGGATAAGTTAGTGGTTTATAGTGTGAAAGTTTCAAGTATAGACTGCACACTAGAGGGCAAAATTGGTCTTCAACCATAAAGGGCTTGGAACGGTGACATCTGTATGTAACAATAATAGCTAACACAAAATACTAATAAGGCTGCTGGTAAGTATTCATTCCATTTTGAAGGATCAGAGGAAGCCATCTTACAAAGAATTGTAACTAAGGAGCCATTTGCTCATTCTATAGCTCCATTAGTATCCAGATGATAAGGAGTTGTGGATTTTGATAGAAGATCATTAGAGAGTTAAGATCAGAAACCACACTTGAAATAAGATTGGTACCATTGTCAGACAGCAGCCCCTTGGGGCTTTCTTGGAAACTGAAGACTTGCTTCATCAAGAAGGATGCGGTTGCTTTGGAAGTTGGAGAGGCAACTGAGTTAGCCTCAACCCACTCTGTAAAGTTATCAACTGCGATATTAAATTAGCTAGGTGACCATACATTGCTGTAGGAAGTGGCCCAATAACGTCAATGCTCAATGTGGCAAATGGGGCTGTAGGACCCATGACATGATGTTGGTATAGGGGATTAGGTGGCTTCTGATTTGCACAAGTAAGACAAGTGTCAATGACATCCTGGACTGTTTTGATCATTCCTTCCCAGTAGCAACGATCCTTCAGATATTAATGTGTTTTCTTCACTGCGCCATTCCCTACAGCAACATGAGCCTCTAGAGTGGCTTTTGTACAAGCAGAGGGCTGAACATATGGTACCAAGAGGTCCCAACTTGCTTATATAGCATTCCATCTTCAAATCGAGTCTGAGAAGCCATCTGCTTTAGGCGCTGTTGTGTTGCCAATGGTTTATGACTCCACTCTTCTGGTTTTGTAATGAACTCATAGATCCAGTCTTCTTCAGAAGTGTAAAGAGCCAGGATAGGAAGTCAGGACAACCCATCAGCATTTTGATGTATCATCCTGCACGGTATACTATTGAGAAATCATAAATCTGGAGCTTAAGGGACCATTGGGCCAATCATCCTTCTGGGACTTTCACCTGTTGTAATTGCCGCAGAGATGCATGATCTGTCACTAAGGTGAAATGATTCCCATACAGAAAAGGGCGGAAATGTTTGATGGCCAATAACATAGCCAGACACTCATGTTTAGTTACACTGTAATTGCGTTCAGCTTAGGTTAATGTTTTACTAAAGTAAACTATGGGATTATCAACTTGGATTTCATTCAGTTGAGCCAAAATGGTCCCACAGTCACATTGCTAGCGTCAGTTAATAGAATGAAGGGTTTATCAAACTCAGGATGTACCAGAATAGGGACTGTAGTCAGAGATTTTCTTAAGACATCAAAGGACTGCTGCTAGGCATCTTCCCATAGGAAAGGAATTTCTTTATGAAGATAGTAGTTTAGTGGTTCAGCGAGCTCAGCAAAGTGTGGTATAAATTGTTGGTAGTACCCCACCATACCAAGAAAGACCTGAATGTCATGCAAATTTCTGGGCCGAGACATCTTCTCAATAGCAGTTACCTTTTCAGGCAAAAGCAAATTTTCTTCTTGGGTGACCTTATGACCAAGGAGTTCCATCTCAGTCTGAAAGAAACGGCATTTGGTAGGTTTTAAATGCATTGAAGCAGAGAGTAGCTGTTCAAATACTTCCTTCAAGTAGGTCAAATGCTGGTCAAATTTGCGCGAAAACATAGTTACATTATCCAGGTAGACCAGCACACATGACATTTTTAGGTCTACCAACAGACTGTCCATAGCCTGCTGGAAAGTGGCTGAGGCGTTGTACAGCCCCTGAGGCATGTGATTAGGTTCAAATAAGCCCTCACTTGCAATGAGAGCGCATTTCTCTCAGTCATCATGCGCAAGCTCTATTTGCCAGTACCCGCTGGCAAGGCCCATTGCAGAGAAAATTGTGACCCAGCTAAGAGGCGTAAATATTCATCAATCCTAGGTAGCGGGTAGCTATCCTTTCAGGTGATGGCGTTCAGGCGTCAGTAGTCCATTACTAAATGATTCCCTCCATCATTCTTCCACACAAGCAACAATGGTGAATCTCAGGGATCTGGGATGGTTTTAGTAACCCATCTTCCAATAGTTGTTTAAACCTTTTTTGCGACCTGGGCTTCCTCAATTTTAAACTTTTGATAAGGATGGGCGCGAATTGGAGGGGCATCGCCAGTCAGCAATTTATGTTGCACTCCCTTCATCATCCCAAAATCTTCTGGCCCAGTGTAGATATATCAGAATATTCCTCAAGTAGGGCGTCAGCCTGTATTTACTGTTCACAAGTAAGCGTGTTACCAATTTCTACCTCAACTCAGGCTATTGCAACAGTTTCATCCATTACTAAGTCTCGGAGGTCTCCACATCCTTGGACAGACTCAACCTTGTTGACAGTTAATATACGTACAAATGCAATGGGTTGGCTCTGAGTTATCTGCATTAGTTGATCAGTAAAGTTGGCCATTACGATAGTCAAGGGGCCTCAGTAAGTAGGATCCAGCACTCCCAGACAGGTAAATGGTTCATGAATGGCTGAATTACCCTCTCCTTGAATTTTCAACAAGTGGTCTAGTGGTATAGTAGCCTGGAGACCAGTATCCACTTATATGCTATTTAGATGGTATGACTACACGGCTAGGTGCACATACAGAAATTCCTTCCATGGCCTCAGAACAAGAGGATGGCAACTTAGTTTTGATCCAATAACCTGATACTCTAGCCATATAATGTGGTCTGGGTATTCCAGTAAGCAACCTTGGAGTTTCCTCTTCCCTTTCTCCTTTGGAATGTCTTCCACAACTAGAGGAACGTGATACCATAAGTAAGAGAAGTGCAAGTCTTTATGAATTATTAGAGTATCAAATTCAATTAGGAACTGAATGCTAATAAGCAAGTACTAACTATCATTTTCAGCCCGATTGCAGGTGCTGTAACAACCAGGGAGCCAAATCAAAGAGGAAAGGAGGAGTAGGCTCCCAGGGAACAGGTACAATGAGGTCCCACTTTTCCATAGTCAAGGGAGTGATTTTGATCTGGTGCAACCTTAATCCTTTTAGCCAGTCGAGAGGAAATGACATTGACAGGGGAGCCAGTGTCAATGATGGCCATGATCTTCACCTTGTGGAAAATGACCTCTACTTGGGTGAATTCAGTGCCAAAGTGGGGGATTTAGTAAATGGAGTTTACAGGAGGGAGTTAATCAGAAATGGAAGGGTAAGAGAAAGATATATCTTTATTCAGAGTCATGGAATCTGGGACGCCCAATTCGTCAGTTTTCTTCAGAACATAACACTTAGTGTGTGGAGTGAGAGAAGGCTGAGGTTGAGGCGTTATGTCATCAGCAGAGGGTGCCTCGTGCCCTAAGCTGAATTCTCTTTTCACAACTCATCATCTTGCTTCTTTCAACAGGCACTTTCTTGGTGGCCAAAGATTATACAGTATGAGCATGGGTCATGACGTGGTTTTGATCTCTGAAATCTTCAAATGGCATGGATGTTAGGTTAATTCCCCTTACCTGGAGCTTGGCATACACTAAGCTCAGGTAATTCCATTATTGACTCCTTAATGGCAAGGGTGGATTTAAAAATCTTCTCGGCATTTTGGAAGTAGATTATTAGGTTGATATTGTGTTGGAAAGCAGAGAGAACAGCGGAGATGGCATAATTTAAAATAACCCAGTCACAGGAAGCTAACGTCTGGGCTTCATGATATAAGCATTCCATAAATATAATATGAGTTCTTCCATGTCTTTGTCAGATATGCATAAAAGTCTGTTTGCTGTTAGAGAGGGTCAAGTTACTGTCAAATTCTTTGATAAGGGCCTCCTTAATGGCTGCCCAAGTGGTGCACGTCTTGGAATAAGGCATCATAATTTCTCATGCCTTGCCATTAAAGAAGGTTTTTATATGCTGGAACTTCCGTTGGTCAGTAGCTGGCTCCATTGCACCTCATATACAAATAGTACGGTTGGATTGTTTCAGCCTCAGGGACATACTTTTCCTTAAAAGTAGGTTAAAAATATCCAACATGTTCAGAGAGGACATGGATGGCATGAGAGAGTGGGCGCTCTGAGTCAATAGATTCTATGGTGCCTATATCAGTGCATGGGATAGTCCTATCAAACTGACTGCGGATTTCATCCATGTCATCCTAGATAGTGGCGTAGCATTCATTGACGTGCTTAAGGGGAGCCTTAGTTTCTAAAAGTTAGCGCAGACACTTGTTCTCCTCAGACTGTTGGGTTAAATTCTCAGAGAGTGCATGCTGTTTAGCTTCAATTGTTGGGAGTTTGGTAATCATCTTAGTGATGTGATGATTTTCTTGGTTTTGGGAAGCGACCAGATTGGCACAGGTACCCATAATCTTTGCATGATGGTTGTACTTTGTGGGGGATGTCAAATCAGCATCCAGGTGTTCTCCCTCAATAGTCATCTCAGAACCTCAGGCCACCAATATCAGTTGTCACTCAAGAGCCTTAAGTCAGGCTTCATGGTCTTCATTGAAGAAGGATCCAGCAGGTGTGAATGCACCTGGAGGGCCAGGGGACCTCCAGGCCCAGGGGGGCCTTGTTCACCTTCCACACTAGGTCCTGTTCTGCTGGGAGCCTCAGGTTGTACTATAGCTTCTGGAGTTGGCATTATTGCAAGTTATTCACTTAGATGATGGATAAAGCCAAATAAACTGACAAGTCAAGAATCAGTTGCTTCACAATCCTCAGTAATTTGGTCAAGGAGAGTGGATAAGGCACGTTCCACTTCTTGATAAATACCAGTGGTTAGCTGTTTAATCCGCTGGGCAAACTCATTCTGCAAATATTGGATGATCCAGTGTCAATTAGAGTAAGGTGGTGCTGGTTAGCATTGATTTCCCGACTGTTGTTTAAAATAGCCTCCAAATTATCTTGGCCAAAATTTGGAGGCAGCATTTTATAACTCAAGGAGTTGGGAGTGAATCTGGTGGGTCGATCCTAGTGTCACTGAATCTCTATGTGGTGGAGTGCGAGCAACTGCATGTGTTGGTGTAAGGCAGTATGTACAAATTGTTGGAGGTATAATTCTGTATGGATGCTCCTATGTCACTGTTTGAAAGCTCTGATGAGGAATAAAATTGGCGCATTTGAATATTCCTGGTAGAGCTGCTATGAGTAGTTCTCCCACCAGGGGTAAAAAATTCATCTAGAAGCTCTTGAAATGTTTGTCCAACATTGGGGGATTGGAAATTAGTAAAAGGATTCATCAGTAATAAGATAGTAAAGTCTTGGTTGCATGAAAACCATGTTCTCGCGATTGAGGTAGCATCACATTCAGATTATTGATAGCTACCCTTTGGGTTAAACTCATACTCTCTTTCATATTAGGAGGGATGTCTTCTCTGGAGTTATTCATACTGAAGGAAGGTCTTCACTAGAAGCCTCAGAAGGAACTGGCAGAAATCATCAGTTTATAGGTACTCGTCATCCTCTCTGAAGGTCAGGGCTTTTGAAGGCAGTTCAATTATGAATCAAACGTGGGTCCAGCGGAATCTTTTAGGGTCTAGGTTCCCTAAGGCAATCTATCAACAGAAATACGTCGGTGAGGATACTAAGTTCGCTTTGGACAGGTAAGATCTTCTGTATAAACAGGCAAGATAGATACTAGTAAACAATAGAAGATTTATAAGGATATTTTATTAATCAAAATTCAGAGGTATTTATAGTCTAACAAGATATTCTGGTTTGCCTAAGATGAACTTTTTGTGATAATCAGAAATAAGTAGGTAAAAACTTTTCTTTCTCATTGCAATCACTTTTGCAACCTATTTAATCCAATACTGAATCTAGTTTTATAATCTCAAAGAGGAGATTAGTCTGCACCCATGTCAGGGAGCAGTTGGGCAAGTAAGGTAAGAGGAGCAGGTGGAAGGCCTGCAGACTCCAACTTTTGAAAACGCCCTGGAGAAACCGGCGGAATAGACAAAAAAATTTTAAAAGACTGGCGGTCACTATTACCAAATAATACTCGCATGCCAAGCACAATACAACCAGTACATCAACACACCACACTCCCAGCTACTTTTGTCGGTGGAATTCAGAGTCCGCATGTTTCTGGACATCCAACAAATGGCCTTATGGGAAAAATTTTGTGAAGATGTGCACACAATTTTCCCAACCGCGATGTACGTTGCACCTCATGCTATGTCATGCAGTTGGCTGGACCTAGGTTTTGAAAGCAAAGAGGCAGCAGATGAGGCTGCTATGGTGCACATAGTGGTCAACCTCCCCAAAGGGCAATGGGTCATCGAAACAAAATGCACCAGATGGACAAATTCAAACCAAATTTTCCTCACGTTTGACTTTTTGCCTACTATGGTAAAACGTGATATTTTGGAACAACACCTGAAAGATGGTCTCACAGTATATGGCAAAATTCAATCTTTCGAAATGCAATGCTTCACGCTGATGCCACACCTGCTTTGGCAAAGCCATCACAGTCCTTACCCCAACTAAGGAGATCGTGAAGGACCTAACCCAGATCCCACACTCCACTTTTTTTTGATATCACAGGGCATATCACCCACCCATTCCAGGTAACCGTGGACAGCGCGCCCCCCATTTGCACCCACTGTGATGCGTTCGGCCATAAGGCACATGCATGCCCCACCAAGGAGGGTGTCACATTCCAAGAGCACCCCTCAGCGGCCATGGCCAGCAGAGAGGCGCACTATGAACCAGCCATAAGCACCAAAGAGGCTTTCCCGTGGGGAGCACAAGGCTGCTGCCTACTGGTAAAGCCTATCTCCCTGCAAGAGTGGAAGAAGGCCAAGCAGGCAACAGGGCTGCAGCCAAGGAAGCGGCCAAAGCCACCACCGCTATCCTACACTCACAACGCCAGGAGGACATTGAAATCTTTGCGGCGGAAGCAACTTGGGAATCCATCAACCAAACAGATTGGGAAGCCCATGCCAAGTGGGCCACTCAATCCAAGGATCCGATGGGGGATTTGATCTCACCCAATCGTTGCACCCAAGCTCCAGTTAAAACCAACTTGGGACCCATCCCAACTGAAAAAAAATTTCAACCCACTCAACAGTGCACCAAACTCATCTGCACCACAAAGAATTTATCTGACATTGGAAAACCAAAAAGTGAAGGCTAAAGCCAACGCAACTCTTTCCACAAAAATTAACAAAAATCCTGATAGTGTTGCTGCTAACACCCATGCTGCTGTGAAGACCCATGGGAACTAGAGGAGGCTGGTGGGCCTGGGTGCCCACCCCCTCGCACCTAAGGTGCGATGGGGGAAACCTTCACTTTAGGGATGTTGAATATTTGCGGACTCAAGGCCTCTCCATCCTAGGCTAGGATACTGAGTTTTTTATAACACAATTTACCCGTGGATATCCTGGCCATCCAGGAGTCCCACTGTCCATGAGGTTCCGAGGAAGCTTGGAAAACAATGCTCCTCCCATCCCTATCCTTTTGGTTAAAGCACTGTGGGGTGCTAATTTGGAAAAATGATTTTTTCAAATTTTTATCATCAGAAACATTCCTAAATGGCTGAGTTCTCATTGTCACTTTCTCATGGGCTGACGTAGCGCATGCAATCGTTAACATCTATGCCCCAAACAGTGGACGCAAGCATCAGGAATTTTTCTTGGCAGTCAAATCCCTCCCACTACCCTAAGACCCTTTTGTAGTTGGCGACATTAACTGTTGGCTAAACACACCAACGGACCGGTGACTTCCTCACCCCACGCCCCCCAGGGTCACGTAGAACTGCGCGTTCTAAAGGCCACCCTCAGGTTAATGGATACACTGCTGCGACATGCCCTGCTGCTCAAAAACATGACGCGTCCCCACGTCCACAACGGCCAATCAAGGTCCATGACCCGCATCAACCTTATCCTAATGCTGGCGAAATTCCAACCCCACATCTCCCACTTCAAAACAACAAAAATAGAATTCTCTGACCATTGACTGGTCTCATTAACCTACCACCTATCTGTCACAGCTGCTAAGGCCCCACATTGGTGCAAAATCTGCCCCTCTGAGCTCGCGTCGCCAGGATTTTCCACGTGGGTGGAAGCAGCAACTTTGGCAAAAGAGTTTGTTAAACCGTTTTGCGCAGACCTCATTTCCACATGGGCAACTTTCAAGGATGACACCATCTGCCACTCTCGCCATCTCTCCTCCAGATGCTCATGAGTCACATTGGCAGTCATTTTGCGTGCTCTGGCAGAGTTAGCACACCTGGAGTCAAATATCCCAGCTACAGGATACAGCTCTGCATGGGGCTGGAAATGGGCGGAGGCAGCCGCCCACCTCAACGCACTCGAAAGGCAACACAAACATTGGGTTTGTGTTCAGTACAGGGCCAACTGCATCACAATAGGTGATAAATGTACCGCACATTTCTTTAAAAAAATTTCGCAACACGCCAGAGCATGGCCTGCACACAGGTGTGAAGATCGGATGATTCCATTGCAGATACACCAGCTGAAGTGGCAATCGAAACACAAAAGTATTACTCCAAGTTGTACCGATCTGATCCAATTCAGCCAGCCAAAGTGGTGGAACTTCTCGACTGAGCCCACATCTGCACTGTTTTCCGTTACCTGTAAATAATGAATTTGATATCTCCAAATGAATTATGGACAGCCATTAGCGGTGCATCAAACCAAAAATGCCCTGGCCAAGATGGCATTCCATATGAATTCTACAAAAAGTATTTCAAATATATATCCCCATTGCTGCTCGCCTCACTTAACCAAAGCCTGTTGGAAACGTGCCTCCTACCAGGAGGACATGAGGCTTTTACCGTCACACTCTTCAAGAAAGGGGATAAGCTAGACTTAGCCAACTGGCGCCCCATTTCTTAAACTAACACAGACACTAAAATTTTAACAAAAATTATGGCTAACTGTTTAGGGACTGTAGCATCTGCCACCATCTCCCCAGAACAATTCAGTTTCATTTCCAGAAGGTCGATTTGGGATAACGTGCACTTTGTGGCTAATGCATGTCAGTCCACAGCCTCTGGGGCACTTGTATTCTTGGACCAACAGAAGGCCTATGATAGAGTAAACTGGGAATACCTCAGGGCCTGCCTCCATCAATTCCGCTTACCCCCTCGCTTCATTAATTGGGTGATGCTGCTCATGGAATCTGCAACAATGGCAGTACGTGGCCCTGGCTTCCTAATGGAAAAAGTCCGCCCTCAAAGGGGCTTGCGACAAGGGGACCTCCTCAGCCCACTCTTATACAACTTCAGCCTTGACCCACTACTGCGAAATGTGAATGCCCAACTTAATGGGGTCCATGTGCCAGGCCAAGCCCCAGTCAAGATAATGGCGTTCGCAGATGATTGTGTGGTTGGGGTGTCTAATAATTAAGATGCACGCGCACTTGAAGCTCTCATCCAGGAATATTCCCGGGTAAGTAACGCGGCATTGAACGCTTCCAAAACTGAAATCATCCTCCTTGATTGGTTTCAGAACTGCTGGGCCCCAGCAATTAGTTCCCAACCCGGTTCATCTGCTCACCCACGTCCTCGCCCTACAAGCTCAACACACACCGCCCTACTGATGCTCCCTTCATGCCACGCCCTACCATAGGACCGGTACGCCATCTGGGCGTGTGGATGGAGGCAGGAGGATATGCATCAGCAGTAATGGAGTGCCATATTCTGGATAGCGTGACGAAGAATTTGCCTCTCTCAGAGCCCACCCTACTTCCCTTACTGGCAGGGTTGTTTTAGCCAACTCTATGCTCCTCTCCAAAGTCTGGTTTGGAGCCCATGCCATCCCCTTCTCCCCAAGCTTCTTCAAATCCTTGTATGCCTTGCTGCAAGGATGGCTTTGGTCAGGCCGCCCTCCACCAGTACAGCTAGAGGTCATGTTTGGCCCTCATCATCATGGTGGCATGGGCCTTCTTGACCTCAAAGCCCATGCTGCCAAGATCCTGGGCACCTAGATTGCAGCCGTCACCACCCCTACACTCCCCTCCCAACACTGGTCCCACGCAGCCTGCTCCAACTTCTCCTGCACCCTGGGCCTCAATAATCCATTGAACCCCCACTCCCTGATGAAATACCTCGCATCACACACATCGGCCACGGGTCCTCATGGGACTAAAACCCACTACAAATGAATCCTAATCTCCATGCAGAGCGCTGAGTGGAGAATTCGTATTAGCAGACATACAACCCGAAGAGGCCGCCCCTCTCCTCAGTTCACACAAGAGGTACAGGGGCTACCCATCCATGATGGCGTGATCCTCATTCAGCCCAATGTCCTATCCAGAGTGGACTACCTGGACATGATGGACATCCCTTACTCCATTTAGACCCAAAAACTATCTGGAAATACGCACACCATCCTCTGTTGCAGCCTCAAGTCCGCTCCCATGTGTGGCGCTGCCTGAGGCGGGTGTATCATACAGCTAAGCGCTCTAACGCTTTACACTCATCCTGTGTTGTGTGTGGCCAGTATGGAACGCTGTTCCACCGCCTGGAGAAGTGCCCTACCTCTAAAGTGATATGGCGCGAAGTTCAACGTCTGCTGGGCCAGGATCAAACGCATCCCTTCAATCTGTCAAGAGATATGTTTGCTCTATTAATGGCCTCTTCCCTTCCACCCTCCCTCCATGCTTTGGTGGTTGCAATCGCCATGTGGACCATCCACACGATTGTCTTAGATGCCATCGCAGGCTCCACCCCTACCCTCCCAGAAGCTGTCCACAGATTCCAGTCTCATTTGGTGGACCACTTTCAAGTGTGGATGTTCAGATACCTCCCACCGCGTCGCTGACAGCTGGTCTCCTCCTGGTTCCCAGTCTGGTTCATCAAATCAGACCCCTTCCTCCACACGTGTTCAATTGTGGCTACGGCCCCTCCACACGTTCCCTCCCCCTCCCCATAAGTGGCGTTCCCGCTGGCAACAAGAGATAGCATCGCTTCTCTGGGGTGCCTTCCCTGGTACTAAGTTTTGTCTCTTCTGAGTCATATTTGGAAGTGTCCGTCCCATGGTCAGCCTTCCCCGCAATAAATAAAAGAAATAAGCAGGGTAAGGTGATCACTTTACAGATGTGTCAGGTGACATGAGATTCCTTTGAATATGACTCTTTTTAGCTAGAGCGGTAGATTCTGTGGACCTCCAAATGGCAAGATCTTCATTAGTTGGCTTGGCGCCTCTGTTAGATAGATCAGTGGGTCCTTCTGGAAGTGAGTTTCCTTTCATTCATTTAGGTTTTTATTATATCTCTTTATGGTGAAGTAGTTAGAATTCTCTGCTTCTTCTGGAGTGGTTGGTGTTCAAATACCACTCAGGCCTGTCCAATTCTAATGATTCAACAACCACAAATAGTCCTTCTGATTCAGATGAGGAGGATCTCATCACGGTCATTCCCCCACTCAAACCTTGAACCTTATTCCTACCATGGTCACAGAAGCAGATCTCACTACAGATGCACCTTTGATTTTTGCAGGTCCTAGCAGCTCATACAGCATGTGCAGAAGGGGTAGAACCTTTTGAGCGGTTGTCCCTTCTTTCCTCCAATCATTCCCTCTATTCTCTGGCTAAGAGGCTCCTCTAATCTTGGTCACAGGTGTAGGTTCCTCCTCTACTCCAAGCCAAAGTAATTAATGCTCATCACAATCTCCTCCAGTCAGTCACCCAGGGACTAAGAAGTGCATTGATTTAATCAAGTGACCTATAATTGGCCAGGCTTGTCAAAAGATGATCCAGCCTGGATCACAGACTGTGTAGCTTGCGCACAGGCCAGATTGGACCAGTCAGGTAATGATGGTCTCTTACATCCTGTTAATTCCATGGATAGCTCGCTTGACTAATTAAATCTTTTTTATTTAACTGAGGCAAGCTGACCAGGGTTAGGCATTACCAAAAGAAAGAAACAAAAGAAAGAAATGACATGAAACCTGAACAGGGTAAACTCCATCAAAGAAAGTTTTTCCACCTCTGGATCAGGACTCAAATTTTTCTGGTTACGTCATGGGTAAGGTTTTCGTGTTATTAGACCTACTAACTACCAATAGCTTCCTTTGGCTGGCACCCTGATCGATATGCAAAGGGTGGGAATTGAACCTGCAACCTTCAGGTTGGTAGCTGTATGCCCTTACCAACTCGCCTTCCACCCCCTTGATTAGTTAAATCCTGCGCTTCTAATTGATTAAAGTTCATCTGAATGGTCCTTAATTTAACCTGTGTCTTACAGTATTTTGACCATTTGGAAGCTCACTAGACTTATTTAAATTATTCTAAATCTTCTTGTCAATCTGGGGCTTACTTTTCTCTTTTTGAGTAGAAACTTCTACCAAAGCAGGTAAATGTACAAGCTGAGGATTCTGAAATTCCAGATCGTTGACACTCTTTTAAGATAGGACAATGATAAAAAGTCAAATAAAGCGAATTAAAATTATATCTTTTATTTTTTTAGCACTAGTGGTGCCCAACCCAAAAGGGGGAGCTGCCACGCATCAATATTATATCTTTTATTAGTTGATATAATTCTATATTCATTTATTAAGCCATGCCCCGGTATTTATACCTCTAGGGCATCTCCTGGCCAAAAGTTTGAGCATGCAATTTCCACAAATAATTATTTTACACCTCAGTTTGGTCCTTGAACAGATACAATTATGACCTATTGCTAGGATTATTGTTGGCAAAGTAATCTCATATTTGGGAAGATTTCAGAGGCTAAAATTGCAATACATATGTGCAAAATTGTCCTAGGATCATCCCAGCTTGAGTTTCATCATATAGCTGACAAAATATGACTTTTGAGAAATTTGGTATTGATTTCAATTAAATGACATGCTCTTAATCAGGACTTTGGCATGCCTCTCTCAATAGCACTAGATACTCCCATTTGGGCAGTCCATTTGCAAGTGCTATTATTTCAATTATAAGGATTGACATAAAAAAATCGCCATAGGACAGGAAATTGGTTATTATTAGACCAGCCCAATTTAAGTTTCATCATACAGCTGACAGAATATGACTTCTGGGAAATTTGGTACTAATTTTAATTAAATGACATACCCCTAATCAGGACATCGATATGCCTCTCTCAATAGCACTAGATACTCCCACTTGGGCAGTTCATGTGCAGGTTCTATTGTGCTGATTATGAGGATTAACATATGAAATTTTCTATAGGGTGGGAAATTGATTATGACATTATGATATCCATTTGTTCAAGGGTTTTTTATAGGCTATTTTTGGATCAATCTTTGGACAATTTCTTAAGCTGAATGGTTAAAATTGATCCCTATTAGTCAGAACCAAATTCTGAGTTTGTTGTATATATAATCAGCCAAAATGTGTAGGGATATTATTGGTGATCTTTGTTATACACCGGAGACTCAGGCTTTGACTCAAAGACACTTATTTGGAGTCTTAGAAGGATAAAACAATAACGTGAATATTGGCTTGCAAGAAAAAAGGATCAATTTATTATTAAAAAGTCTTAATATTTATAGGATTCATAGTTTTCTATTTTTGTTTAGATCATTTAATCCGATGGGAGACTGAATCTCTTCTGATATTAGAGTTGAGATAGACTTGATCAGATGGAATAGATTTGATATGATTTTTATCACTTATAGATTCATTGGGGATCATTGCTGATAATTTAGAAGAGGTTTCATTGACGGGAAGACCAGTCAAAATCCTGACACTTTCCCCCCAAGATTCAGTTGTGAGGAGGGATGAGATCATAAATATCTGGAATGAATACGATTTATAATTTTACCAGTGTCGTTATGAACTTTAGAGTACTCTAGACCTTTTCTAAATATTACCCTATAAGGTCCAGACCAATTAGTTTCTAATTTTTCAGTTCTTCTGCCAGGACGGGAATGATAATATAAAACATAATCACCAATCCAATACTCAGGTAGAATTGGCTTATTTTGATTGCTCTTATGGGTTTCTTTTTTTGTAGTATCTTTGAGGATTCCATAGCCTGGGCTTGCAAACGTATAATTTCATCAGCTAAATTATGCATGACTAAATCAGCATTTTCAGGAATATTATCATCAAGAATGGCTTGTACACTAACAGGAACAAATGGATCTCTTCCATAGATACACTTAAATGGAGACATTTTTATAATTCTATGGTAGCTAATATGATAGGCCATTAATGCACTAGGCAAATAGACGTTCCACCTTGAAGGGTCAGTTGAAGCCATTTTTCTCAAAATTGCTACTAAGGTTCCATTAACTCGCTCAATGGCTCCATTAGTTGAAGGATTGTGGGAACTATGAACTTTTGGGTGGTGTTGAACAATTTAGATAATTCCTGTATGAGTTGAGAAGTAAAGTTTGTCCCATTATCTGACATAAGGATTTTGGGACACCCATGTTGAGTGATAATTTGATGATAGAGGAACATAGCAGTGATTTTAGCTGTAGGAGAGACAACAGAAATGGCTTTGACCCATTTAGTTAAATGGTCAATAGCCATAATAATATATCGATGCCATGCTGCCCCTTTGGTAACGGTCCAACAACATCAATACTTTTGACCTCAAAAGCCTTAGTAGGTGAAATTACTTGGTGTTGTTAAGTAGGATTAGATGGACTATGACTCTTACAAATGAGACAGGAGTCTAAAGGTTCCTTGATTGTATTGGTCATATTATTCCAATAGTAATGATATTTTAACCACTCTTGAGTTTTCTTGAGACCCCCATGGCCAATTTGAATATGTCATTCCATAACAGCATCGGATCAAGATTTGGGGTAAAGAAATGGTAATTATTTTGAATTTACTCTTTTATATAATAATCCATCATTGATCATAGTATCTTTAGTAATTAATTTGATATACTTTTGGTCTTCTTCAGGCTCTTTTCCCATAATTCAGGTCGACCAATTAGTTCATAAACTCTTTCTTCTTTCTTTGTATCTAAAGTTAGCACAGGTAACTGAGATAACCCATCGGCATTTTGATGTTTGGAACCAGATTGATGTATGATTGAAAAATCATAATTTTGTAATTGGAGAGCCCATTGAGCTAGCCTACCGTCAGGATCCTTCATATTTTGTAACCATCGCAATGAGGAATGGTCAGTGATAACCAAAAATGATTCCCATACAGGAATGGCCAAAAATGCTTTATGGCTAATATTATAGCCAGACACTCCCGTTCTGTTACACTGTAATTCCGTTCATCTTTTGAGAGGGTTCTGCTATAAAATGCCAACAGGTGGTCGATTTGATCTTCATCATATTGTGATAATATTGCACCTATGGGAAATGTTACTAGCATCAATATGTAATACAAAAGGTTTATCAAATTGAGGATGTATCAAGACAGGCGAATTAGTTAAAGCTTTTTAGAGAGAGTTGAAAAATTGATCTTGAGCTGAACCCCACTCAAAAGGTACTCCTTTTTGTAATAAATGAAATAATGTTTCTGCCAAGTTGGAAAATTTAGGTATAAATTGCCGGTAGTAACCCACCATTCCTAGAAAAACTTGAATATCTCGTAAAGACTTTGGAGGAGACATGTTTTTGATGGCCTCAATTTTATCAGGAAGAGGTTAAATCCCTTTTGAAGAAACCTTATGACCTAAACAATCTATTTTGTTCTGGAAAAATGAACATTTTGAAGGTTTAAGTTTAAGTGAGGAATTTTGAATCTGTTTAAAAACCTCTCATAAATGATTTAAATGCTCCAAAAAAGTTCTCAAGAACACTGTAATATCATCTAAATATACCAGAATGCAAGTCATTTTTAAATCGTGGAATATTCCATCTATTGCACTCTAGAAAGTTGTGGGAGCATTACTTAATCCTTGGGGCTTTCAGGTTGGCTCATATAACCCTTCGCTTGAGATCAGTGCACATTTAGCTCAGTCTTCTGGAGCCAACTCAATTTGCCAATAACCGCTAGCTAAATCCATAGCGGAAAAGTATGTGGAACCTGCAAGCAACCAAAGATAGTCATTACCAAGATGATAAATTTGGTTTTCTTTTTCTCACCAGCTTTTTTCTTTAAACAACGATCCTCAGAGTGAAAGAACTGATGACAATAGTTACATTGCATGGGCTTAGCTTTTTCAGAGACTGCATATACTTTAGATTGGACTGGCTTTGGGATTTCAGAAATTCAAACCCTTTCAGATAGTTGTGAGGGTAGTTCCAGCAAGGCTTCTTTGATGTCCAAAATGCTTTAAAAATTCTTCTTCACACTAATAAGATATACCTGTATTTGAATTCTTGAAGAGAATGCAGATATAATGGCTGTAATCGCGTTGTCCAAGTTTAACCTACCATAGGCCACTAAAGTTTGCGCTTCCCAATAAAATTGATGGGTAACTCATTAATGGTCTCATTTCTCAACGGTTGGATTCCCATGAAAGCCTGTTTTTGGGTAGACAGAGTTTGTTCACTCCCAAATTCTTTTAATAAGGCTTCTTTAACTTGGATCCAAGTAGAACATATCATCAGATGTGGTACCATTATATATTGGGCCAAGCAATTAAGGCAATTGGGTAAATAATTCATTTTTTGAACATCTGAGGCTTCGCTGAGAGCTTTCTCATATAAATAAAGGAAGGAAATTATGCTTTCTTATACAGGGGAGTACTTGTCCTTGAATACAGGTTTAAAACTCATCTGAGCATTAGATGATAACACATGTACGCCGGGTTGTTCCAGTTGAGTAGAAATATAAGAACTTGTCCCTGAACTTTGGGATGATGAAAATTGTCTTTGCATTTTGACAAAGTTAGAGCATACTTCAGTGATCTGATTGTTCAATTCAATGTGATCGATTTTAGTTTCCAATTTTTGAGTTAACTCAATGATTTGTTCTTGTTAAGTTTGATATTGAAGCTCCAAAGACTCGAGTTTAGCCTGAAGGACTGTACCTTGAGATTCAAGCGTCTGTATCAGAGAATCGATATCTTTAGCCCATTTTCCCAAATTAATCAATTCTTCAGATAAAGAATATAAAGACAAAAGTGGGTAAATAAGACTTCTGTCAGGTAACAAATTACATTCTCTAGCCACATTATAGAACTGAGCCCTTAGATGTTCAGTCATTTCAGTAAGCAATCAAAATCTTGAGTTAAAGTTATCTTCAATAGGGGAATTAGATCCCGATGAGTTTGGGGGACCAGGTGGTCCTGGAGGTCCTTGGGGCCAATAGGTCCAGGAGGACCCATAATACCCAGGGTTTGCTCAACTCTACTAATTTGTATCTGGAATTCAGAATGGATTTGTTCTAATTTTGAGAGTCAATTCTTAATTTCATCTTCGATTGACTGGGTTTGAGAAGTTACAAGGTTAAGTTTATCTTTCCAGTCTGCGTTATTTTCTTGAAATCGTTCCATTAACTGAGTATTAAGAAAGCTGGATATCTATAATCTAACTGAGCATTCTGCTGTTGTACTTTGTTAATAAGTTTATGATTACCTATAATGGCTTCACAGTTATCTCGACTAAACTTGGAGGCAGAATTGTAAAATTCAGAGACATTATTATGAAGGGATTGTAATCCTTCCAATAAATAAAATACCCCTTGATGATGTACTCCCAATATTTGTAATAGATGGCACATAGCGGGATGCACAAACTGCCTTAAATATCGTTCAGTACTGATTCCAACATCATTAGCAGGCAAATGAGAGGTTTGGTATAAGTCCCTCATAGTAGAGGGTATAGCACTGGCCTAAATTTGACTAGAATGACTTCCAGGGAAATATACTCCATCTAGGAGTTGTTGAACAGTTTCCTGTAAGGCATCGGGTTGCATTTGAGAATTCAAAATAGAACTTAAATTAGGGACATTTAGTTCCAGATGAGCTTGGAATTCCAACATAGTTGGGGTCACTGGAATTTCAGTCCAGATAGTATGGACCCATTGAATAATACTGATCGTCTCATTATCTTGAGAATCTTCAGGCATATAGGGAGACTCGATTTTTATGATAGACGTTTTCACATTAGCATAACTCAGAGGGCCCCTGTAGTGAGCACCACATATCGGCAATCTTTGTTATACACTAAAGACTCAGGCTTTGACTCAAAGCTACTTATTTAGAGTCTTAAAAGGATAAAACAATAACGTGAATATCAGCTTACAAGAAAAAAGGATTGATTTATTATTAAAAAGTCTTAATATTTATAGGATTTGTAGTTTTCCGCTTTTGATTAGATCATTTCATCTGACAGGAGACTGAAACTCTTCTGATATTAGAGTTGAGATAGACTTGATCAGATGGAATAGATTTGATATGATTTTTATCACTTATAGATTCATCGGGGATCATCACTGATAATCTAGAAGAGGTTTCATTGATGGGAAGACCAGTCAAAATCCCAACATATATTTAATACAAGATTTTAATACAAGAATTGAATCTAATTGACGTTGAGATAATTGACCCAAGTCATATAATAGTAAAAGGCTTTAGTTGAAAATTAGATTGAGGTTTGGGGGATAATTGTCCTGATATGTTTTTTTCAAAGTGTTTATTTTTGGGTCACCCACCAGAATATGACGCATCCCTTACAGAAGACAGAAGGTCCATAGACATGGGTGTCTGTAGATTTTATTGTTGAGCTCTTCAGCTCCAAGGGGCTTACTATGGTTATGGTGGTTATCAACCAATTCAATAAATTATCCTTGTATATCCATGCTCTTTTTCCATCACAACCAAAAAATTTCCCGCCTGTTTGTGCATCATGTTTTCAATGTTTGGGCTTCTATAAGAAATTTTCAGTGACTGAGGGACCAAATTTATGGCACAGTCTTGAAAAAAGCTCTTGGTGATCTTAAAGGTCACGCCCTGTTGTTCCACTGCATACCACCCACAGTTTTTGAAAGAATGAATGGGTCAATCAGATATTATAACAGTATCTGCGGTGCTATGTGGCTGCTGCTCAGGATACCTGGGCTGATGACCTTCCCCTCACTCAGTGTGCATACAATAATGGAATGACTGCCTCCACTGGCCTATCCCTATACATAGAACCTTGGGTATAATCCCTCCTTTTTGGTTGGCCTGTGTCTTCACCCAGAAGTACCAGCTGCAGCTGACCATACTCAGCACATTTGAGACACACATACTTGGTTTGGTAGAAATAAACTAAGGCCATAAGTGATTACAGACAGTTTCCAGATTAAAAAGTGGTTTCATGGAGCATGAGATTAAAGTGGGTTCACACTTCATGCTTAGAACGCCATTTATGGATGCAGGAGTCCTTGCATAAGTTTGCAAGCAAACACTTGGGTCCCCATTTGGTAAAAGAAGACTTAGGAAATGGCGCTTTTTATTTAAAAATTGCCATACCACCGGAAGCAACACCCAGACTTCCATGTGTCTCAGCTGTCCTCATCCAAGGGGGCAATCCCCTCAAATCTAGTACTCATCATGATTGAGGGCACAGAGGAAGCTTAAGTTGAGGGCGTCCTGGCTTCCAGCAAAACTTGATGCTCAGTCTAATATCTTGTTGTATGTAAAGGCTATCTGGATTATGAAAATTATCTAAGTCAAAGCTCAGGAGTGTACCAACTGTTTGAAGCTGGTCAAGTTTTCTACGCCTTCAACCCTAACGCTCATTGTCCTCCCCCCAAAAATAGCTACGCTAATGGCAATCATGTTTCCCAAGGCCCATAAGAATGTGGCCCTCAATTAATTCCTCAGTGGTGGCGCTCCCCCTTTGGCAAAAGGGAAGGGTAATGTAAGTCTGGTGGAGAACCCCCTCTGTTTGGATTGGGGGGTGTTTCCATTCCCATTAAAAAAGAGGTTAAGAAGGCTGGTATCCCCCCTTGTCTCCCAGGGTGACCTCACTCATTTGGTCGATGAGCAGTGGGTCACCACTTACCTTTAAGGACCCCACCATCCATTCCATTATTAACTTCAATTAAATTGATACTAAGAATCACGGGGATTTGTGCTGAGCTCTCAGAGAGTTGGCATTCTCATGAAAAAAAGGTTCAAATGAAGTCAATGACCATATGACTCTGGCATCAAGGCCAGATAGCCCCAAACAGTCAGCAACAAATACCAATGGATGTATACTTTCATTGAATAAAGCATTTAGTGTCAAATCTTTGGAAAAGCTCACCAATGGCATCAGGTCATCAGAAAATGCTGCCGTTAGTTTTAAACCCCCACCAAAAGCATCAAAACCCACATCTGACATTCCTCACCTGGACAAACAGATGACAGAGTGACTAGGAGCGGGTGAGTTGGCAGCCCTGAACCCGTCCCTGACCTCATGAGACTGCCCCTATGAGGGGTGGCCTTGGGAGGTTCCCGCTGCCCATCAGGTGAGACACCATTGCTCCAATTGTCTAACCTAAAGAAAATAAACAATTCAGATGTCTGTGGGCATACTGACTGCAACTCAGCCCGCCACAAGTAATTTTGAATTTAATTCTAGTTAAGTTTCCCCTTTTCTCACTCAAAGCTCTCTGGGTTAGGCAAAATCTCAGGAGCTTCAATACCGCACTTTCCTAAGCTATTCCCCAAATCAATCATCTATTTAAGCAGTCATAACACACTGAGAAGAATACCGGTCAATTATTTTATTTTTAACTTCAATAAAAATCTTCCCACGCTTAAATTTATTTTATTTAGTTTGAATTTTCCTTGCCAAACCCCTGTAACAACTACAATATGGCCCCACGGCCCACTATCAACTGGGCTGTCTCAGTTTTATTTTTAATTTTGATCTTAACTGTAGTCACTTGGGCCTATTGTGACAAGTCTTTTATAGAATTTAACTCAATCTCATAACTCCTTATAACCAGGCTCATTGGCCCTGGGACTGCAACAGCCAGGTCGCTTGCCAGGTTTTCTTTTATAATGCAGCCCATCAGCACCACATTGTTATCCATATCCCAGTACACATAAACGTTGTTTGTGTAGAAATGACCCTGGATTTCTGACTTAACTTTTGGGTGCTTCTGAAATTCAACTGGCAGGCTGGTCTAAACGTTATTTGCCGTTGACCTGACACCTTAGAGCTACAGGAGTAACTCAGCTCAGGGTGAAAACTTTAGATAAAAAAGGAATTCCAAAATAAAGTTTAGAATCTTGTGGGCTCAACATTTATGGTAGCGCTTCTAGGGAGCCTCTCCTGCACCATACTTTATGCTCTTGCAAGCATATAGAATGGCTCAAGCGAGGCACAGCCCAGCGCCCAAACCCATCCTAAAACTAAAAATCTTTTAAACAGTTTGAATCAGGTTCAAAGCCAAACCTGAGTCAAAATCTAACAAACAGAATAATTTTATTCTTAGCTACAAAATTTCCAAAATTGCAAGTCATAGCTAGTAGATTTCTGACTTTCTTTCTGCTCAGCATAACTTTCTGAGCAAAATTATATGGATAAAAAAGTAAAACTCAATCACCAGCTTTAGTCTCACTCCAATGTCCTCATATTCCCCACCAGCTGCCCCAGTGTGGGGCAGCGGTAAAACTCCCCCTGCCATTTTTTGTCTGACAGGAAAATGCGCTCAGACTGGCTCACCCAGCCATATCGAACCTCTGGGATGATTTGTTCCCCCTAAGGTTCTCGACGCCCACTTTGCTCAAACCCAAGCGGTACACACTGCCCCCTGGTGCTCCCCCAGAGCAACATGCATATCTCCTTAGAGTTAAATATGTAAAATTTTACCCTACCACAAAGAAGACATTATCAAAATGACTCAGGCGGAGATGCATCCCACCATTTTCACTGACTTCTGCCCCTACAAGGGGTATTTTGATCTTGGCTTCAACTATGAAGCTGATGCTGCCACTGTGGCAACTGTGCCCCTGGTTTTCCAGGGTACCCCTCTCCCCACAATTCAGACCTGAAAACCAGTGTATACCACTTTGGTGGTTCAGTTCGCTGGTTTGCCCACCCACCTTCCCCCTGAAGCGCTCCATCAGGAGATGATGGAAGGCTTGGAAGCCTATTGCTCCAACCGCATCTTGCAATTTGTGGTCCCAAACGGGGCCACACGCCTCGCTGGGACTTGGGTGTATGCCACAATAAGCCCTGAATCAAATAAAATTGCCCTGTCAATTCCCCCTCATGCCATCATCTCCTCTGCCCCTGACCATCCATTCTGGGCTCACGTCGAGAGATGATGGGCAATCTGTCCATCCTGTAATGATTTGGACCACTTGAAACACAAGCGCCCATCTCTGGATGCTTCCAATGGCGCTAATTTTTTATCCGCTGGCCTCCAATCTGCTGCCCACTCCACACCAGCTTCAGTATAGGGTATGATCCTAACTCCCCCTCCCCTAAAGCCTGATGCTGCAACTGCAACTGCAGCCACCAATCAGCCTCCTCCTCACCCCAGTGCCAAAAATGCTCCATTCATATAAGCACAGGATTGAACCCCAGTTCAATCCCAAGCATTATCCAACAAACTAACCAAACCTTAACTATATGCCGATTCCACAATTAAATTCAACCGAAAACCATGGGAGTTATTGGCTAAAATTGAAAAATTGGGTAATTTCATCAGAGAACCATCTCTACAAATTGAGCGGTTCTGTAATGCAGAATGGGACGCCAAATACCCCTATCTATATGCCCCACAGCCAAATGCTGAATCATTTTACAGTGACCACTAGCTTTCAGTAGAAGCAACTGTCACACCAGATTGTCATCCCCTCCACAAAGCTGCCACCAAATCAGTGGTGATTATCACAGAAGGTATTCCGCCACCTGTTATCCCATAAATCTCACCCCTAAAAGTAAAATTATAATGAATCAATTGCATAAAAATGTCAACGACGCTATCTAGAACATGGTAATTGTAGCACAGAATCCTAAAGATAAGATTACCTGAACCAAAATTGCCATGTTTGTTAAACTACCTGAC
>JAKSZP010015297.1:0-26090 GCA_022478985.1 Massospora cicadina | reverse complement strand
CTTAGCAAAAACTTTGATTAAAGAAGGCCAGGCAGCAAATGAGCTCAGAACCCCCCTTCCTACATTCCAAATGTCCGACATGGTATTATATTACCATAACCGCATCACTCCTAGAAGCAGTAAGCTTGGAACAACTTGGGAGGGTCCCTTCACCGTCACATACAAGAGAGGAAATGAATATTCCATTAAGTCGCTAGCTACCAGTATTAACATTAATCGTGTACATGGCCATTTCCTCTGTCTCTACTCACCCTCCAACATTCTTGAGGGGGTGATGTTGGACATTTGCCTTTGCAGCTGAAAACTAAGAATTCTTAGGTTGAGTTCAGCAGAAAAAGTGAAATGTCAGCCATTTGCAATTTTCTGATGATATTGAGAGTGATTTTAATAAAAATGTCGAGGTTATTAGCCAAAAGACCCTGGCTGATTCTCAGTGGAACCCCATTAATTGGGGTAACACTAGTTAAAAACTTGCATGGGAACTTTCTGTAAAATCAAATGATCAGATTTTGCCTATTGCATGACGGACTTTGGGGAAACCAGCGGAAGGTACTCCCTCAACCATCATCAAGTCCTTCACAACACCTGCGTGGGGGCCACCCCCTTTTATAGGCATGTTGGTGGCCCCCCAAGGTGAGAATAATTTCTCTAGTGGTGATTGGTTGTGGTACATCAAAACCTTGCCACATGGCTTTATTCTTCCCCAAAACCCCAACGTCCGTTTTACCAAAATTAACTAACTTTCCCCAAGATCTGATAGGATTGATACCTATATTACCTAAAATTGGAAAGCATTAAAGCTATTCAAAACTTATCCCCAAATTTCCTCCAACCTTCAAAAATAGTATAAATACTAATGTTGAAAATTGGAAAGAGATCGCTTCTAGTTCTACCCCCACGCTTCTAATAAAAATATATTAAAACCCAAATTTTATATTAGTGCTTATTATTTTATTAAAAAACTCTTTATGGGATCCAGCGGCGTAGCACCAAGCATGCTCAAACAAGCTGGATTCCTACAATAGTACAGAATAACCAAATATTTGTGGAAGGTTTACATACCTCATACAACTTGCCCTACTAGTAATCTTGAGTATGAGAAGGTAGAATTGGTTCTTGTCAAAGTTTAACATGAAGTTATTAAAAGTAACAATTTCACCTCCAAAGCCTTTGCCCCTACAATGGAACTTTGTGAAAAGATCAACTACAACGTCTAAAATTAGGATCATGGCAGGTGATGCACCTAAAGTATCACTTCCCAAGGAGTAAAGTTAATATAAACAAGTGCTTGGAGCTCGCTATGCCCACTTTGGATATAGGTACCACATTTTTGTTAAGATTCCAATATATAAAACGGGCACAGATTTTCTAGGGGTTGTCTAATTTACATCATAAGTTAAAATATCAAGACGTTTTTTTAAAAAATATCAGGTCAATATTGCCTCTGATTCAGTAAATCCTTCCAAATTTTCATTAATGTTTTTAATCTTGATATTCCTAAAGGCCAATAGGGAGCTCTGACCCTGTGCTTATTATCAGAAACTAAATGATATAACTGAGTCTGACTACTACCCCATGTTGCTAAAATTACCATTTTGACTCTAATATCAGGAAGCACCTGGTTCACCAAGCTTAACGTGGTGAAATTCTTTATCAAGATTCATTACATCCTGAGTATCAATAGTACACCTTTTTAAATGCCATATGGGAGTTTATGAATATTGTGTGTCATTTGGTTTAAAAACGCCTCAGATGTGTTCCAACATTTGATTGATCACTTTGGTAGATAATTGCTAGGTCATTACTGTGTCACATATATAGATGACGCCTTAGTAGTTCAAAGTCTAAGAAATAGAATTTTAACAATGTCAGCTTAGTTTCTAAAGCTCTCCATGAGGAAGTTCTCAGACCGAAACCTTTAAGTGTTAGTACATAAGTCTTCATTGGCCTTTTCTGGGGAATTTGGTATCCAATATAGAAGTTGGAGTTTTCCCATACAAGTGAAGGGCTATCGTGGACTGGAAAGCTCCAATTGTTATACTGGAGATCAAAGCTTCTTAGGGACAGTCAAATTTCTTAGGCGCTTTTCAAAAACATCTTTTAGTAGTATCAGCCCCTCTGATCTAGCTAATGGGTAAGGAACTTTTTTATGGGTCCCTACATAAAGAAAGTTTCATCATAAATAAAAAAGAACTTCCAAAAAAACCTAGTTCTGCATATATGGTTCTGATAAGTCTTCTATCCTTGAGACTGATGCTTTAATAATGCGATTGGAGCTGTCCTTATACAAAAGGGGAATATTGGTCAATGAATTCAATCTTATTATTAAGTCAGAAGATGCAGACGATAGAAATTAATTAACAAATCAATGACATGGAGTTGCTTACCATAATGGCATCTATGCAAGAGTTTCAGCATCACCTCATGTATTCCCGTTGGCCCATTACAATTTTCTCTGACCATAGAGCACTAGCATTCTAACAGAAACTTTAAACTATGAACCAAAGGTAAACAAGATGGCACATAAGGCTAGACAACTTTGACTTTATAATAAATATTGGTCAGGAAATGATAACTTTAGATAAAGTCTTTTGAAGTCAAGGCCCAAAGCTATCCCTCAAAAATTAATAACTGGATAACAAGATTTCCACCATGCTGCCACCTAACAATTATTGTTGTCTTTTAAGGGAGGGGCATAATTAATAGATGGAAAGGTAAGAGCAGCTTAAAAGAAGATTCAAATTAGCCTGACACTCTAAAGGTAACTAGTCAATGGAACTTCTGCAATAAATAAGAATATCGATTTTGAACAAGGATGAAATACAATATTAAGGTAAAATTTGGGTAACAACAAAGATTTCACAGCAATATATCTTGGAGGCTTTCCACAACCATCCGTTGTCTGGACATCCTAGGATTACCTAGACCCAAGGACTAGTACAAGTCATTATTTTTGGCCTAGTTTGGTGAGACAGAAAAAGATATATGTGGCCAGTGTTTAACTGTGCCCATGTTAAGCCGTTTTGTGATTGACCAAGTAGGAATTTATGCCTTTTATACATCCAAACTAAGCCTTGGTTATCCATAAATGTGGATTTCATCACAGTCTTATAGAGATAAAGAGGGTCTGACACAATTATGATGGTTGTAGAGCACTCAAAAAGTATGGCAAGTTCATCCCATGCAACTCACAGGTTACTTCAAAGGGAGAAATGACTCTTTCCGTGGAGGAGTTTTTTCTTTGTCATGGGTTCTCAAAGAGTATATTTCTGATTGTAGGCCACAATATCACAATTTTTGGGAAGATGAATAAGAAATTTACATATTAATCCCTGTAGTTTCTCAACTTAATATCCACAAATAGATGTACAAACATAAAGAACCAATTATGTACCCTAAGGTTACCTATGTTGTTATGAGTCTGGATGAAATACAGACTGGAGGGACTGGCTGAGTTTGGCCCAATATTCTTTTAGTAACCAGGTACACAAGTCTATAAATATGCCACCTTTCTTTTCCAACTACAGATACCAACCTGATCATAGAAATCCTCACTAGGTGGATAAAACCCTTCTGCAGATGAAATCTCCACAAACGCACAGGAGATCTTCCAAAACAAAAATGGCTATACTTGAATTTAAGTCAAAAAGAACAAGGTTGATAATAAAAGACAGAAAATCCTAGCTATATTACAAGAAGCTATGTGTAGTTCACTCTAAAAATTATTATATCAAAGCTCTACACCGCAAAATTGGCCCTATATGGATTAGCCATACAAGGTAAGCTTAAAGTAAATCTTGTAGCTTTTGATCTGTTCATGCCTAAAGGATTGCAAAAAATACAATGACTCACATCTCTCACTGTCATGAAACTGCCAATAAAGCTAAGACTGACATGTATATTTGGATGGGTCGCCACCCAAGGTAAATCTTTAACTATAGGTTTAGTCAACCAAATTATTTTATATTCAAAAATAATAGTAATGCTTGAGGTTGGTGACTAACAACAATTAACATCAATAATCCCAAGATGAGCCAAATGGCAGTGGGTAAACTGACTGAGGGTTAAGGGGTGATTGCTTATGAATTCAAGAGCTGACCAGGGAATAAACATCTGCAACTGGAAGTAAAGATCCATTAATGTGTTTTTGAAAATTGGATATATGGGTTGGGATCAATTCCAACAGCGATTTAAAGTCATGGTACTCTAAGGCAGCAAATATTGGGGACAAGAAAGGTTGTACCCTATAATGGTACCCAATTCAAATAATTTGGTTAGCATTATTTTTGTAAGCGACACTATGGTCCAGTCATTACTAAGAATGGAGAATATAACTGATAATTTTAGCTGCAAACTATTTATAGTCAAAAATGAAATAAGGTTTATTCAAGAGTGAAAAAGGTTAAATTGACCGACTGCAGAACCTGTTGGGGGCTGCTGTCTTATAACCTATCTGGGATTAAAAAAGGGGCTCTTTGAGGCCAACCAATTACAACATAGCAATATCTAGTAGATCAACAAACTGTGTGCTTTTCATAAAAACATTTGATCCAAATGAGCGAGTCAGATTATCCAACCCTCATTTAGATTTCCACCTAAAATTTTTTTACAAAGTAATTTTACAGTTTGGAAAAACTTTACAGAAGGCAGCGATTTATTTAGCAGAACTGGCAGGGCATGTCCACTGTCAGGGGTGATAAGAATGTTCCAGTTCAAATTTAATGGGTTTGTAATGCCTGAATTGATTGGGGATTGACTTGCCACATTATCAGTCAGGTTAGAAAGCATGTATGGGTATCCAAATTTGACTTTGATCTGTTTATCTCTTTAATTTCATATATTTACATACCTTAAAAAGTCTTAAACAAATTTTAATGAATATGAGTCTTTATAGGAAGGCAATCTGAATACTAACAATGCCCTCTGGCTTCCACCACCTCCCTAAACAACCCCCTAATCGTTTTCAGCAACTCCTTGGTAGTTGAGATGAAAATTAGGGGGGAATTTCAAGTGGATAGACTGTGATCAATCGCTCATCCACTACATGGGCTGGTCGCCATTAGTGGTGAGGAGCACAGGAGACTTTTTGGTCCACCATTGGTCTTTAAAGTTGCACTTCCTGTTCAGGTATAGGGGATGATCCCCAAAAACTTACATTATTTTTCCTTTTTTAACAGGAGATTCTCCTCCAACAGGAGCCTGAGCAAGTGCGTAATTTTTTAAGTTCTTTGTTAACTTAATAGCAATGTTGGCTGCATTTATATGAGAGGATGAAGGTGTGGGGTACAATTTTTGGAAAACTTCCACTAGCTCCTTAAAGTTGCCCTAAATCTTAGTGCTCACCCAGATATTTTTGTATGAGTGGAAAGACTTCCAGATAACTGTCAAAAGAGTGTCTTTAACTCTCCCGTTTACAGAGAGGTGGTGCAGTATGCGCAGAAAAACCACCAGTGAACTAGTCATTATCAAGATGGTAAACGGTGCACCTCTGAGGATGCTGGATCAAAAGGTAACCAGGGAAAGGGCTTACAACACGGTATATAGTAGTAGAAAATGAATAGAAAATAAAAAATTGGTTGGACTCCAAAGGTGAGTCCTGACCAAGTGGAGATCTGTGCAGGAGGGCTTGGGTGCCTTGATCTGGAGGGGACCAAAGCTTCTCAGTGGTGCACCAGATCCAGTAAATATTTTTGTAAGAGTAAAATAAACAATGTTTCTGGAGACCTTCTCAAGTAGGTCCGCGCACAGATTTGCCCAAGAAACCATTTTAAAAATGTAAAGATAAAGGATTTTCATATTAGGAAGATGACCAACGAGGAAAGTTAATCTCTTAGAACATATTTAAACAATAGGGGGCGAATCATCTATTGGGGGAAATGGTGCCAAGCCTAAGTGAATCAATATGCGCACCATATCATCGCTAGGATACTGTAATTTGAGATTAGCAAAACTTGAGTTATTGGTTGTAGGAAAAGATGACCTGATCTTGCAATATCAAAAATTGAACAGGTTTTGAAATCCCATTCACTGAGCAACCAATTTGAACTTTCATAACTCATAATATAGCTGGTAAATCTTTAACCTTTGCTGTAACACAGGGCTGAGCATCACTCACATCACCAGGACCAACCTAGGCATATCTCACCTGAACCCAAAGTTGGAACAAGGTATGTTTGTAGTCAGGAAGGCCTTCTAACTTAATATTTTTTTGTCTCCTGCTGACCAGCTTTATCCTTTCAGTTGGTCCCCTCAATCATGTCATCAAGCCATGACTTTACCTCTTGCTCTTTAGAGCCACCACCCCCCTGTGGGGGCTTTCTCCAGAGAAAAGTTCTTGTGGCTGGGGACAACTTCATAGCGGCGATGGTTTGCTGAGACTTGGGTCCTGCAGCCTTGGGGAAACGCCCGTGTAAAGCTTCGATCATATCCTAGGCATGGGCGCAGTCAAGCGCTGGTACCCAACTGTTCTCCGCTGCATCAAATCCCTTCTAGGATACCAGGCACTCATGCCTTCTTCTTGTCCAGCGTGAGGCTACAATCTCCTCCACTTCCCACTCCAGCGCCCCAACCAGGAGATAAGCCTCTGGAGTCTCTGGTTGGGGCCCTCAAACAATGTAAGCCTACTTTACTAGAATACTGAAAACATCTGTAATGAAGGAGGGATATTATACTGTTATTAGGTGTGGCCCACCTTTCTGACAACGTGGTAAGGCCTAATCCTCCTTGGTCCCAGATTTTTGCATGGTTGCTTGATTAGGATGCTTTTAGCATGCAGCATTATGGATCTCCATAATTGTGCGCATGACCTCCCAACTCTTACCATAAGTGTTCTCTTTATAAATCTGCATAGCTGCATCCAAGTTTGTGTTTACCCCCTGGTGTACTTTCTTGATATTTTTGAAAAGTCCACCGCCGCTTCCACCTTGGATCCACAACTGGGATCCATTTTTAAGGCGGGGTTGAAGCCATAGTTGGCAGAGAAGGGAGAACAACCAATTGGTGCATGTTGGGCGACGTTATAGTTTATTTGGGCCATGGGGAGATGGGAACCCCAATAGAATTGGTCCGCGGCGGTGTAACACCACAGGAACTGCTCCAAGCACTGGTTCACTAGTTCAGTCTGCCCATCTGATTGGGGGTGATGAGCAGTTGAACGGCATGGACAGATCTGAAGAGTCTATACAACTCTTTTCATAAAAGACAGAGGTAAACTGGGGTTCACTATCACTAATTGTTTCTTATGGGGACTCTGTGAAGAGCAAACTCAGGAGAGATGAAGAGCCTAGCCATCTCTGCTGCGGTTAACATGGTTCTTCAGGGGATAAGGTGGGAAAACTTTGTAAACCAGTCCACCAATACCATGATGCTTCATAACCATCAGATGCAAGCAACTCCACAATAAAATCCACCAATACAGAAGTCCAAGGCCTTTCAGCCTTTTGAACTGGTACCAACAACCCAGTGAGGGGCTGGCAATTCAGCTTCATTTGGTTGCAGACCAAGCACTTCTTACAATAACTGGCAACCTGAGCGGCTAATCACTTCCAATTGTGAGTGTGCTGGATTAGCTTTAGAGTCTTTGCCTTCCCTGGTTGGCCAATGGTGGTTCCATCATGATGGTCCTGTATGATTTCCAGATGAATTAATCGTGCAGAACCCATAGGCGCTCCTAGAACCAAATCATATCCTCATTCACGTGATAAACCCTGGTAATGTCTTCCTGATTCAACTTGCTCTAGGTAAGGATCATAGTATACTCAGCTGGCAACGACTGTGAAAGGACTACCTTTCTGAAAATACCATATTCCTCTTCATTTTCAAGAAGAGCAAGCGCTGGCCCATGGGCCAAGGGAGTGGGAATTTGTGACACAATCTTACCCGGAGTTATCATCAAGTGGGTATTATATATCTCTACCTCCTTAGGATCAGAAGCCAGTGCAGTGTTTTTTCCCAAAGCATCCGCCAAACCATTCTTCTTGCCCTTTGTAAACTCATAAGAAAACACAAATTGGCCAGGGTCTCATGCCAGCGGGTTACCTGTGGGATCAAGACTTGAGGTGCGCGGTAGTACAACAAGGCACAGTGATCTGTACAAATGCAGAATGGTTGGAATGACCCATGTAAGTGATGATACCAATAGGTAAGCGCCTCAAAAAATGTATTAACACTCTTTGTCATACAAGGAGTAGTTTAACTCTGGTAAAGTCTTTTTATGGAAAAGTTTACCAAATGCTCTATTCCATCTTCACCTACTTGTAATAAAGGCAGATGCTATGGCGAAGTTGGAGGCATCAGTAGCCACAAAGAACTCTTTTTCTGGATCTACATGGCGAAGGATGGAAGTGGAAAATAGGGTGCAATTTACATCTTGGAAACATCCTGCATAATGAGAGACCACTGGAGCACTTTATCTCCACTCGCCTTATACAGGGGCACTGCCAACTCAGAAAGATTTGGCGTAAATTTCTTAAGTAACGTACAAGTCCCCAAAAAAAACTCCTCAATTCCTAGACTAAAATTGGGGTGGGCCACTCCTGAATCGCCTTCTCCTTGTCAGGGGTTATCATTTGGTCTTGGTCAAACATGACGTTGCCCAGGATGGTAACCTGGGACTTGAATAAATCAAATTTACTGATTTTCAGCGTAAGTTCAGCTGACCTCAAAAGCTCCACGACTTGCCGCAGGTGTATTGCATGGGATTCTTGATCAAGGGAAGACACCAGAATATCATCCATTTAGGCCACCGCGCATACACCCAGCAGGTCTATCAAGTCTGCATTAATGCTGCGTTGAAAGATAGCAGGGGCATTTTTAAGCCCAAAGGGCATAACCCAAAGCTGAAAAGTACCCTTTCTGGTATGCAATGCGGTTAGCCACTCCTGGCCCTTCTTGATATGGATCTGATTGAACGCATCTAAGCAATTAGGTTTGGAGAAGACTCTAGCCTTCTACACATAGCGAGCAATCTGTGATTCCACCGAGATGGGATGCAAATCTGGTACTGTGATGTTGTTTAGGTTCCCATAATCTACGCATGGGTGTAAGATACCATCATATTTCTCCACAACTAGAAGTGGGTAGAATATTGGAGAGGCGCGCTGAAATAATATTTCTTTATCTAACTGCTCCTTAACCCACACATCTAAGGCTGCTTTCTCCCGTACAATTAAAGGGTAGATGGGAGAAGATATATGCACCAGATCAACAGTGAGTTTAAACTCACAATCAAACTCTGAATGAACCAGTAAATATTGGTTGGAGCTGCATCAAACGAAGATTCCAGCCCCTTTAAACAGGAAGGTTAGGGTACTTCCAGAGAGAGCTTCAGCAACGGAGCAATGCTGAGAGTGTGGATATTTGGCTATTGGGGCAAATCTCTCTGAGAGTTAGCCTTAGACAAAAGGACAACTAATATATGAACATTCTTTAAAGTCAAGGACAAGGTATTATCTTCAAGTTTATTCTGACGTCAAACTTTCGCCACCACTTTACACCCAAATTAATGGGGTACAAGAAGTTTTTGGTTGCCTGGAAGCGGAAAGCCAAATGATATTTGCCAACTTGATAATCCATTAACCCCAAAACTTTCAGCGTGGGAATACCTTGGGAAGACCCTCCCCTAACCATACCACCTGGCAAGTTATTCAACTCAAAGTAGTCATCTGGGTCTTGATCAATAAAATTTTCAGAGGCTCCTGTATTTACCAAGATATTTGTGCTACTTTTCCCTAAAGGGGATGAAAGAGTAGCAGTCAACAAAAAATAGCCAGAATGGTCTATATTCATAGCAAATAATTCAATGAATAACCTGAAACCCCTTCATGAGACATAAGTATGCCTCCAGGATAAGTTTTTGTATCATAGAATGGAGATTGATAATTGGCCACTCTCACACTGAGGTCACATTCCCACCATATCTTCAGCATTTGCATAAAGATTTTATATTGCAAACATAACTCCTTTTCCACCTCCTGTGTTCTGCGGATCATGATAGGTGTCAAGCGCGGGTTCTCTGGGGTGATCTGGTATACTGAAATGGGTTACAAACAAGAGCTACAAGAGATGATATTTGGCTCGTTTTTATATGAGGAAAAATTTTATAAAATGCGTTTTGGGGTGTGAACTACCCTTTGCTCAATTTGGCGGCTGGCTGTGTATTGTTATCCAGGGCCATCACCACCAGGCCATTAACTGATGATCATGTCAGCATCATCCAAATGCAGTGCCAAGAAAAAATCATTTTAATAAAAGCGTTTTCATCAATTTTTGGGGGAGAATTGGGGAATCATGACACTCAGATTGTGAAACGTCCAAATCCACCAGGTACAAGCAGAAGGGTGGGCACTTCCAAGTTGGAGGTAGCAAGAATAATGCTGAGATGCACCAACCATTGGCAAAATAAGAAAACGGTGGTGAGCCCCATCGTGGCTGTGACCAACAGCTGGCGCACCCAAATCACACTTTGCAAAATTCCCACATGGATAATTATAGTGCACATGAATTATTGTGGTTGGTCGTTTAATATCAAGAGAGTGTCTGTAACTCTCCATTCTAAGAGAGGTGGTGCAGGATGCACAGCCACACTTCCAGGGAACTAGTGGTTATCAAGGTGGCAAACAGGGCACTGCTGAGGATGCTGGAGCAAAAGGGACCCATGGCAAGGGCGTGCAACATGGTATATAGTAGTTGAAAATGAATAAACAATAAAAATTGGTTAAACCCAAAAGGTGAGTCCATAAATAAGTGGAGATCTGTGCAGGAGGGCTTGGGTGCCTTGATCTGGAGGGGACCAAAGCTTCCCAGTGTTGCACCAGATCCAGTAAATATTTTTGTAAGAGTAAAATAAACAATGTTTCTGGAGACCTTCTCAAGTAGGTCCGCGCACAGATTTGCCCAAGAAACCATTTTAAAAATGTAAAGATAAAGGGGTTTCATATTAGGAAGATGACCAACGAGGAAAGTTAATCTCTTAGAAACATATTTAAACAATAGGGGGTGAATCATCTATTGGGGGAAATGGTGCCAAGCCTAAGTGAATCAATATGCGCACCATATCATCGCTAGGATACTGTAATTTGAGATTAGCAAAACTTGAGTTATTGGTTGTAGGAAAAGCTGACCTGATCTTGCAATATCAAAAATTGAACAGGTTTTGAAATCCCATTCACTGAGCAACCAATTTGAACTGTCATAACTCATAATATAGCTGGTAAATCTTTAACCTTTGCTGTAACACAGGTCTGAGCATCACTCACATCACCAGGACCAACCTAGGCATATCTCACCTGAACCCAAAGTTGGAACAAGGTATGTTTGTAGTCAGGAAGGCCTTCTAACTTAATATTTTTTTGCCTCCTGCTGACCAGCTTTATCCTTTCAGTTGGTCCCCTCAATTTTGTCATCAAGCCATGACAACAACCAAATAAAAATCTGAGTGGCGTGACTTCCTGGAAGCCAGAATTGTCTCAACCTTGGCCTCTAGGGAGTCTTCCACCAACATCGGCTCAGGGGTAGAAAAAATTTTCAACTGTAAAAGGGGAAAGCTGAAAAGCATAGAAAACGTTACATTGTTTACAATGTAAAGGTAGCAACAATTTGGAAAGCCCTATTTCCATGATTTTTTCTATCACAAGGGGACTGAGCATTTTATTACACTTTTCTATTGGTACTTCCCATCATTAAGTGGCGCATATCTAAGATAATCATGAAGACTTCCTTTTAATCATGTGCAGGTATCTCTTTGCAATCCACAAACTTCTTATAGTTATTGATAGCCTTTGATACTTGCTTGCAAACCATGTTATGGGTATTACAGATTTGTTGCAGCGTGCCTTAGCTGCAGGCACTTCTGAGCAAAGGCGAGTGTTGTATGGTTGACTGAACCTAAATTGTCTGTTAGTTTGATAGGGGAAATAATAACATTAGTTGAAGCTAATAACTATGTATCATATTAAAATTATTAGTGATTACGGACAAAAAATATCCTAAACTATATCCAAAACTTGGGTTCTGTGGACTAGCAATTCCACTTAATAATATCTGACTATGATGACATGGACCTGGGGGCTTTGTTGATTAAGTCAGACTTATTAATAAAAGTTGATTTGACTTGGTCTTGTGAGCTTTGTTGGTCTAGGTTAAAATTAGCTTTTAATATCAATTGAGTTTTCAATGAATTAATTACTAATTAGTGGTACAAATTGCCTTGGTATGTGCTACCAATTTCTAGAGAGGAGAAACAGTTCAGCTATTTGCAGATGCGTCAGAAATGCTGTCTTAAGATGTTTACAAGTCTGACATTGGCCCTGAGGCCGTACAAGATGCCCCAAAGTTGAAAGGATTGTAGACCCTCAGACAAACTTATTACGTGTTCCTCTAGCTAAGTGCCATTATGAAATGAGGCGTCATGGGTAAGATGTGGTTAACTTTTAACCTATAAATTATCTCCAAGTTGATACTAATAAAACACAATTGTTATTACTACAAGTTCATAGTTTAATATACAAGCTTTTTGATTTATATTTTAAAGTTGTATTAAGTTGAGATTTTACTTGGGATCAGAAGTATCAGGGGTAGCGAGCCATTTTAAATGTAATGACAGAAGAATACAGCTTCAAAGTGTCATTTTCAAGGAGTTTATATCTTGACTATTGTCATCATCTGGTCTAATGTCTTCATACAATTGACGCTTGAAACTTCAACTTATCCCAGAAGAAGAGCCATATCAGTTGAAGTAGGCCTAAAACTCAACAGTGAGGGCCAATATAAACAGAATATACATAAATTATCTGATATGGGACAAGTCAGTGGAAGAATGTGTTTTGTTATTGTAAAAATTGCAACAACGGTAGATATGCAGACCTAGTGTCCTTGTTTTCAGACATCAGAATACTAATGGAGAAGAGATTGACTTTACCTCCTAGAGAAAATATACTCAGTGATGAATTAATGGAAAAATAAGTCATTTATATACCAAAACATTAATCGTTAGAATCTTCATCTACCACTGACATGAAAGCTTCTGATTTAAATGAACAACTGCCAATACCCTCTCAGAAACATCTCAATTGGCATACTGACAGCATTTGATGAAAGATCCTGTATGAAGAGAGCCTAGAAGTCCACCTTGTCAAAGACAATCCTGATTTCCTATATGTAACGGATGGGGCTTCCAAGACCCAGCCCGCCACCAGCCCTAAACCACCACCCCCATATGTAGCTGTACCAACTTCAAATGGTCCTGTCCAAATGGATGGCCTTGCCAGGCAAACTGGGCCAAGGTGTGGTGCGTCGGCCTCTGTTGCCTCAGGGTTACCCGGCCAAGGTGCAGTCAACTGGCCTCTGTCGCCTCAGGCCACTCTGGATCATTCCCCTCTCACCAGGGCAAGGCCACTCTCAAGAGGATCCTGGTGCATCCACCCCCTTCCTCTCCTCCTCATCACACCACCATCTTCACCCCCAATCCTTGTTTTAAATAAAAAAAAATAAATAAAACAGATCCAGCAGATAGCGGCCTTTATTGGGAGTTGACCCAAAGTTGGAATAGAATTCCAAAGTGAGGTCCAATGGGGCTGACCTCACTTTGATATACTTCCTAAAAAGGCTAAATGAATTGTGGGTAATGAGGGGCGCAAAAGCCTCTGGAATTGATGGCATCCAGGCAACTCAAAGGAGAAATGGAGGGGAACCTCAGAATGAACAACCAATCAAATAAATAATTTTTTTAATTTTATTCCGTTATTGACCTGAATAGGAAAATCCTACTTGGAATAACGGAATTACAATTATTGATGCACATGAATCTCATATTCCCAACCTTATGAGATTCATGTACATTTGTTATCGTTACACTATAAGTATTTGAAGGTTTTATCAAAATAAAAAACACTTATTTTTGTATTAGTATCTTTTTTGTTTAACTTTGTTAAGTGGTTCTTCAATAACTGAGTATTAAAGAATATCCTGTCACCTGAAACTTTAGCTTTGAGCCCTATATTTTTGATTCCTCAGCCGGTTGACTATTTTCCCATTGCCTTAAGAGATATCAAAATCAACCAGTTGACTATTTTTCCGTGTTCTGAGACTTTTAATAGTGTCATAGCAGCCAAGATACTTCTTTAGGATCTGGTTGTCCCTTTTTGTCTACATATTAAACTGCAAATGATAGGTGGTAGAAAAACATGGCTTTATCTTTAGAATGGATAACAGAGAATTCTAGAATTGGGATGCTAATTTGGACCCTTATCACCCACCACTTATAATAGTAGACCAAACATAGCAGAGACATGTGCAGTGAAAGTCTGGCATTCTCTTATGAGAAAAGTGTTGAATGACAGGAAATGAATAGTGAAACTAAGGAACTAATCCATCTCAATCATTAATGCTTCAAACTCATTAGAAGGAGGGAATACACAATGAAGATAACAGAATTGTAGGTTTAAGGCTTTTTTCCCGTTGTAGTGGATGAAATATACCATTCTTCACTGAAACGTCTGATTTTGCGTGTAACAATTAACACAGTTCACTATCCAGGAGGGCATATCTTTGGAGACACCAGGCTAATTAAATGGCCTTTCACAAAATCAATCATTTTTTGATTTCTATATGAGCCACCGCTGGGGTAATGGTGTTCTCTAATAACTTCTTCGCAAAGCAGGGGAGGTACTCAAACACTGTTTTTAACAAAAATCACATCCTTCAGGGTGTAATGGATTCTTCTAAATGAAAGTTTGCTAGTTGATTAAATAATTCCAGCCCTTCTGAGCAAGCTCTTTGAACAGCCAACATGTAGGAATCCTATGGTACATCAGGAGCACAATACACAGCATAGACCTCAAGGGGGACAATAGCTAGGATCTGAGAGGGTGGGATGACCATGATCAATCCTCAGGACTCCCCTTTGGTGGGGCTTAAAAAAGGGTTGTAACGCAACATATTAGCAAGGACATTTGGGCTCCCTCAACAAACGCATATACAAAGCTGTACTTCAAAAATTGCAATATGCCAGGCCTGACACTGGGCCAATTTCTGCGGCTTCCTAAAATAATGATTATTTTTAGTTCATTCTGATAAAAGCTTCATGTAGTACTACCTGGAGAATATAATGCAATGTTTGAGCGCCCATGGCACCGCAGAAAAGCTCCTTGTCATAGATTGATCATGTTTATTCATAGGAGGAGAACTTGCAAGAGAAGTAAATGACAGGGTGCTTCATTTTATTATGATCCTGGAGCAACACAGCCCCCACGGTTGCCACAGATGAATTACACGCCACAATAAAGGGATTATATGTTTCAGCATTCTTGAAAACTGGGGAAGAAATGAATACCTCCTTAATGGCACTAAACACTTGTTGACAGGCATCCATCCACTTGAATGGTATGTTTTCCCCATCAGGGGGTGGAGGGGTGCCGCCAATTGAGATAGTGCGGGGGAAGACTTCTAAAGAAAATAACAGTTCCCAAGAAACTGAAAAGTTGTTTTTGCATTGTTGGGTGGGCCAAGAAAAAAGTCTTTGAGTTTTTAAGGATATATTGCATACCTAACTTACATAACCAGTTAATCATTATAGTGACTTCCTCACTAAATAACTTAATTTTTGGGTTTAATGTACAAATCTGCTTTTTAAAGGGCAAAAATTACAGCTTTGACATTCTTGCATGCTGATTGTTACTGAATGACCAGTATCTTGTTGATATAAGGCACATCGAAGATAAAGAGAAAATCGCCAGGACGTTATTAATCATATGTTGGAAAGTTGCAGGCGCATTTTAGGACCAAAAGCCATTACTTTAAAGCAGAAGTGTCTCTTGTTACAATTGGTTTGACTAACCATCCATTAATTATATATTTATTATGTTTATAGTTTAACTGATATTAAGTTAGTATTTGATCTATTATTATGAGTATCCTCACCTGCAGGCCCCAAATTTGTAGGGAGTTGCCAAAGTTGATATAAAATTACTTTTGGTGATTTCACCTCAGCACCTTTGGTTTTAAGTAATTAAAATAAAGGATCAAATTTCTAACCCCACCAATGCAATTTCCACTGCATCAATTTAATGATCGCCTTGGATCATGGCCTTGGAGTTCATATCCATTACTATCTACCTATGTTTTTTATATTCTATCTTGTCCCCTGCGCTGATGTAATATGTTTTTATGAGGGCTCTTATCATTATTATGGCCATCCACCAGTGTCTTAATTGCAATTGGTTGATTGTAACTATAATGGAAATGCCCCAAGCTCTGTTAACTTACTCCCTTAGCCTAACTTATATAATCGCTCCTCTAGTCTACCACTTTTAAGTGCTGCTTAGTAAACCTAAATTGCACACTAAGAACTCTAGTGATGAAAGGAGAATTTTTAGGTGGGATTCAATTTTGTAAGGGAATCTTTTTCCTACATTGCTGTAGAAGCCTAGAGTGAAGAAAGGATAGCTTGAGCAAGCCGCAGAGCCTTCAGCAGTAATAGACACTACAATGTACTCTTTCCTTATTTTAAATAACCCTCCAATTTACTGAAAATCGTTTTTTGCCAGTTTTTAAGGTTACTGTCATCTAACAGTATCTTACAAATCTGGCCATAACCTGTGAACTTGACACATAACGCATAAGTACCAATTTCAACATTGTAGTGCTCACTACAAGGTGCTCACACCTTGTTTCCCTGTACAGCAGGATAATTAAGTATGGATCTCATTGTCTCTGTTGAAGGATTTCTTCAGGTGGAAGTAGCAAAATAATTTGAATTGAAGTAGCTGCCCCTGTGGCCCAAAAGAACAATTTCAATAATGCTTGTCAAGTATGTGATGATTTTTGATTCGCACATTGGGCAACTTTCTGATATTTACTTGGCCACTATTGTCAGGTGAAAGAATTATCAAAAGTAACCAAAACACGCCAAAGTTGCTGAATGGTCTAGATGCAGATATGTATGGAGCTGTTCACTCTGATACTGACTTGTATCAGGCCGTTGAGGCCTTACATCTTTAAGTGAAACCCCAGGGTCAGAAGGTAAAGTCCTTGATGAATGATAACATCAACATGAAGCTGCTTCCGCTGCCCCTCCCTCTGGCGTTGGCCCAGCTGTGGCCACGTATAGTATCTTTGAATGAGGCTTTTTCCTCCCGCCCCCAACCTCAGGGAATTCTGCCACTGCTTCCAAAGCAGAAGACAGTTAAATTTGATTTTTTTAATAATTTGACAAGTTTACAGAAATTCTGAGCTGATGGCTGAAACTGTTTTGATTGAGCTGCCATGGCCAACTGTTTGCAGACAATCAGGTTCCGCCACCACACCACCTCCTGTGGCTGGGCCAGTGCTGGCCAAGCTAAATCCATATGAGTGCCTTGATTGTATTGATGATAGCAAATGTCCATTCATTATCAAGCCAGTTTTTTGCTTTGAAGGAGTTTTTTATTAATCCTCTTAATTTGCGCCCTGACCATTTTTGCTCTAAAAATGGCTTCCCAGATTATAAAAATATAAAAGAAATGGCAGTGGAAGCTGCATCTGCTCCTGCCAAAATCCTCCTCCACCAGCATCTTCATGGGGTAATGGAACCCCTATTTGATGGTATTCCCATCCCAAATTTCCCCATGATTTCAATGAGGATGCAAAATATGAATTTTGAGGAGCTTACTTTTAATGAGAGCTGCACTTGCATTGATGTGGCAAAAACTTCTCTTTTTGATCCAAGCTACCTCAAACTTGTCAGTGCATTAAGTTGTTCAATTATTTGCTGGCTCTCATCACTTTCTCTAATCATCAACTTGCTCAATACATTGAGAAGATGGACACCGCTGGCCTCATATACATATAAAGCCCACAACTATACCTCCTTATGCCATATGTCGCTGATGATCCAACCCTGATGCTGTCCGCCATGGTCCGCCAGTTAAAGCTGCCACCAGAAAGAAGTTCCCCAAATCTTTCTCGCCGTCTGATATGGCTTCCTGGGCTGATAACTTAGGGGCTATATTAGAATTTTTTGATTATGTTAATCTCTTTGTTTGGCTCAATTATAGATAAGGATTCGTGGATATCCCTCTTTTGGGTTGGTCACCACTAGTGCTAAATAGACAACATCAACATTAAAGTAGATAACTCTCTTTCCACTCAGCATAACTTTCTGTGAAAATTACATGAATTAACAAGAAAGTAAATTTTGATTGCCCATTGTAGTTTCGCTCCAATGTCATCATATTCTCCACTGGCTGCTCCAGTGTGGGGCAGCAGCGAAACTCCACCTGCCATTTTCTGTCCAGCAGGAAAACGTGCTTGGACTGTCTCGCCCAGTCATTCCAAACCCATGGGATGATTCATTCCTCCCAAGGATCTCAACGCCCACCTCGCTCATACCCAAGCAGTACCTCGCTGCCCCCTGGTGCTCCCCCAGAGCAACATGCGTTACAGCCTAAGGGTCAACTATGGGAAACTATTCCCATACCATGACCAAGACATTATCAAAATGACACAGGCGGTGATGACACCCGCCATATTTATAGATTTCTGCCCCTATAAGGAGTATTTCAACCTCAGCTTCATCTGTGAAGCTGATGCTGCCACTGCAGAAACTGTGCCCCTGGTTTTCCAGGGTACCCCTCTTCCCACTATTCAAACCCAGCTCCCAGCGGACACCACTTTGGTGGTCCAGTTTGCTGGTTTGCCCACCTACCTCCCCCATGCAGTGCTCCATCAGGAGCTGATGGACAGTTTGGTAGCCTATGGCTACAATCCCATCTTACAATTTGTGGTCCCAAATGGGTCCACATGACTCTCTGGGCCTCAGGCACATGCCACTATCAGCCCTAAACTTAGTAAGATCACTTTGTCAATTCCACCTCACGCCGTTATTCCTTCAGCCCCTGACCATAAAATTTTGGGCACATGTTGAGGGCGGGCAGACAATCTGCCCATCCTGTTTCAAGTTGGACCGCTCAAAACGCAAGTGCCCTTCCTTGGCAAATTTTGATGGATCAGATTACTCATCCACCAACCTTTAATCCGCCGCCCACCCCACACAAGTTCTGGCATGGGGTACAATCCTACCTCCCTCTCCCCTAAAACCTGAGGCTGCAGCTGCGCCTGCAGCCACCAATTAGCCTCCTCCTCGCCCCAGTGCCACACACAATTCCTCCAATCAAGCATCAGATTGGACCCCAGTTCAATCCCATGCTTCCTTCAATGAATCAACCAAACCTTAACCATACGCTGATTCCCTAATTCAATTTAACCAGAACCCATGGGAGTTATTGGCTGAAATTGACGAATTAGGTAAGATTATTGAAGAACCATCTCTGCAAATTGAGTGGTTTGTTAATGCAGAATGGGACGCCAAATATCTCTCTCATCTATATACCCCACAGCCAATTGTCAAATCATTTTGCAGTGACCACCAACTTGCAATTGAAGCAGCTGCAACACCAGATTGTCATCTCCTCCACAAAGCTGTCGCCAAATCAGTGGCGATGCTCACAGGAGGTATTCCCCCTCCTGTTATCCCCTCAACCCTCACCCCAAAAAGTAAAACTACAATCAATCAGTTACACAAAAACGTCAACAAAGCTATCCATAATGTGGTAACAGTAACATGGAATCCTAAAGCTAAGATTACTCAAACCAATATCGCCATGTTCATTAAACTCCCAGAAGCCCGCATAAAAGCCAAGATATCTTTAGTAAATATATCAGTGCCATTTTCCTAACTGGCAATTTCCATGAAATACCAATCATTAGAAATATTGAACCACATGCCATTGATGCCCCAACGCCTTTACTATCTGCCTTAACACGTACCCTACGCTGGGAGGAGGAAGCTGCTGCTGAAGATGAGCCCCCAATCCCCCCTCCCCTTCTTTATGGAGGGATAAGCAGTTTCCGCTGCCCACCTGATTGGTTGTTTTTGTTCAAGTGTTTCATTTAGTCCGCTCATTTGGGCATTTTTTCTGAACCAATTAGTTACGTTAGCTTTTAGTTTTAATTTTAGTTTCACTAATGTCCATCCCCTGGTCAGCTTAACTCAAATAAATAGTTTAACATTTAAGCAAATAAGGATGGTTAGCCTGGCAGGTAAAACTTCTTCCACCCTAGTGCAGGTTTTGAGCTCAAAACATGTACTGGCTAAAAAATTCTTGGTGTGGTATATTTGCCCCAAGGTCAGCCCTCCTCAAATATTTTAACATTAAGGATTTTCTGGCTGTTACCCAAAAAATCTGATAATATGGAAACCCTGTTGCAGGCAAAACGCCGTCATGTCTCTATTATGCTATACTATTTAAGGGTCAATATAATGCACAACCCACTGATATATTCAGCAATGAGTGGGAACTTCTTCCATTGTAATCAGTTATTGAAGGTGAAAAAGCACTGGTTACGTATTAAATGCCTATGGTTTTTAATTAATCTCTGGGCGTTTGAGCTTTTGCTCATCAAACCATTTCAGTGACTCCTCCCCCTGAGAAGTTATACTCAATTATTTGCAAACCTTTAGTCCAAATCACACTCAGTACCGGTGGTAATCCTATTCATGTTCCCTTAGGATCTTCAACTCAGGGCGTTCCAGAAGCTCAAGGCCGTTTTAATCCCACTCCTTGTCTTCATCACTTGGGAAGGCATCTAGAAGCGATGTAGTCCATTTTGCCATGCAGCCACAAGCCTCAAACTCAAGTTAGCCCTATTAAACTACTAAAATTTGATAAGAAGACGAACTTGAACAATTGTATTAGATTGTTTGAGATTAGTATGGCTGAATCATCTGAGAACACTAAGTTGGCAATGGTAATGAACTCGCAACTCTGAAAGCCAAGAGTTAGTTAACTAAACTACAAAAGGTCAGCGTAACCTACCACAATGTCAAGAACCTTATATTAGGGTGATCAATGGGGCATAGTGGTGACCACTTGGAAAACAGTGTTTCTTAACATCTTTTTAAATAAAAAATGTAAAAGCAAGTCTCAGGATTCGAAATGATGATTGAGTCAAAATCTTTGCTCCCAAATCAAGCCTTGATAGATTGACTCTTGAACCAGCATGAATGAAACTTTACCCTGAAGGCGCTGAAACTAGAATTATAAAAGGAAGCATCACGTGTATGAGAATTGATGAAAACACATTCAGGAATCCCGTCCTCACCTCCTAAATTGAAAGATGCATGGCCCCCACCTCTGTGGTCACAAGGATGATGTAGCACAGTGAGGGTTCTGACCAGGTGGTCAATCTGGAAGGCAGTGAAAGATCCTGATCATATAGGGCCACGAAGGTCCTTGAGGCACCACGTCCATACATGCCTTATAAATATTGGCGCTTTCTAACTCAATAAATTAGTCTATATTCGCCCATCTTTTCAGTTTTGACCTCTCCACTTTTCCCAGCTTTGAGCACATTTTCAAACTTTGGCATCAGTCAAGAGCTTTTAAAACCAAGAAAAGTATGCTCACTACAGGGGCTCTAAGCTGTTCTAGTGAAGGCGTCTATTTTGAACAATGGAGAATATTAGTAGTCAAGAAAGTCAACCTGCTGATCAGTTGAGAATCATAATTAAATGGATTTGTATCTCACAATAAAAAGCACTGCCCATGAAGCCTAAAGGCTTATAATTTTAGGCCACGTTCCATTTCAGTCTACCTTCTGTTGACTGTAATCACCAACTTTAATATAAAAGCCTTATCAAAATTATTCAACAGTGTACAAATAGCTTTTATTCTATGGGAGGCTGCTCAAGTCTTTCAGGCAAACAGCAAGATATAATTAGATCATCTTGCCAGACTAAGTGCTGGAGCACCCAAACATCAAACCAGAATATCAAAGGCACTGCTGCCAGTATGATGTATATGAAACTGGAGATGAGTTTCTCCAATAACTGCTGGTGAGCCAGAATCTTGTACAGGCACATAATAAAATATCAGATGAATACAGCCATTAACCCTGAGGGGCGTGTGAATGTTGGCGGAAAAAACGAATATTTTTTAACATAAGAAACTGAATTTTTGGAAAGGTTTTTTAATGGAAAATTTAAGGAAGAAAAATTGACCAACGAAATTCTAAGTGCGATGCAACCGATTAAATAGTGGTTAATTGATGAGGAAACAAGCCGGGATGGGTCCCTCAAGTTTGGCCTAACTGGTGAATTATTTGGGAATGGGGGCAGATAAGCTCACCTGGAACTGACATCAAAGGAATCAGCGGCAGGTTGAGTCGCTGTCAGTTCAACCTCAAACACCCAAACCAAGCCTCAACTTCATTTCTGGTGGTTGGCGCAACAGCATCTGGACCAACAAGCAACAGGAATCCCCCAAAACTACCCCACGTAGGGCGGTCCTAATTGGTTGGGAACAGGTTCAGGATGCCCAACCTGCCCGTGCCCAGTCGCTGGGATGTTTGTTCAATCAAAAGCGTTGCATCAGCTGCAACGCCCGATTTTCTAGAAGGGAGCTTTGAACTATTGTCAATGGTGTCCAATGCTGCTACCTGCACATTGGGGATCATCCCTGATGATTTTGGGAGGGGGTTGATTTTGACAATCACTGTGTTGGCTGAATTGAAACCATTGGTGATTTCAGCCAATGAGTCAATCTTCATTCCTTTTCAACTATATAAATTTAGATAATTGGGCTTATTTCCACTCATTTTCAGACTAATCAACTTCATTTTGGCAATTTTGGCGCAAATTTCCTTGATCAGATGCACAAGCTTGGTAGAGGTGAATGTGGGCGCCAGGGGAGGACTCTGAAGAGGGAGAGCTGTTACCCAGCGCTCGTCTACCACATGGGCGAGATCACCCTGGGTGATGAGGGTTACAGACACTCTCTTCAGAGCCTTTTTACTTGGAAATGAGAATAGGGCCCAATCGACACACAGGGGACATTCCCCTGGACTTATAAAGTCACTCTCACACTTCTTTGGTGCCTTCTACTATGTGGGACCTATATACTTTGGCCCAATTACCAGCGGGAGTACTGAACTTAGGACTGATTAACCTCTTCAAAAATTCGTCCATCCTGCCATTCATCACCTTCTACAGAAGCCAGTTTGCATCATCATGAAGTCTCCCAACAACTAGGACTTACCCAAACTTTGCTGCCATGTTTTCAATTTCGATAATGTGGCCTCCTCCTTAATCCATGACAACTGAGAAGCCATTGTTAATAAACTCCAATTAATCAATGAAGCTCAAAAAAAGATCATGGTGTTGGATAGCGGAATTTCAGGCTACCTCAAAGACTAGCTTTGCTGAAATTTACAATACCTTTAGGCTTCTTGGAACCAACGCCTTTACCTGGTCAAAGATTTGGTACAGACTATCCAGTAACACTACCAGGAGCTGGCCTCTTGCGATCTCACCTCCAGGAGTGAAAGACCTGAGGGTTTGAAGGTCCTGAAGGTCCCCTTGGGCATCAAGGGCCCTCTGGCCCCACCATGCCTACTCCAGTCGACCCTGATGACCCTTGGATAAATGACGTCTTGACAGCCCTAGCCGCCTTATGGGATCAGATCCAAAAAGTGGCCCAAGGGTGTAAGCTCTGAGTAGGAGGAGTGCCCCTTGATCCTAGAATCTTGATTGAGGCGCTGTCAGATGAAATGGATAACCTTAGTACCTTCACCAAGCTGACTGATAGTTCAATTTCTCAGCTTGAACAAACCTGCTGATGGTTTGACACCCACTTAAACAACTGAGAAAGTTAGCTTCCTTTTCAGCGCACCAATATCCAAGCCTTAAAATAGCAGGTTGCTCGCAAGGCTTCATTTCCTCCCTCAACTGAAACTGGACAATATCCAAGATAGCCTCGAGGGCCTAAGATGATGGTTAGATAAGTAGGCCCCTACAAATATGCAAAAACCAAGTTTATGATCATGCTTCTATTCCCAGTGTTAATACCTCTCCACTCCTCTTGTAACTAATTCTAATCCTAGTTTTAAGGAGAAATTCACCCCCACAAAAGAAGTATTGCCTTTTTCAAGTATGAATATGTGAGTTCCATGAAAGAGGCCACTGACTGGAAAAATGTGAAGCATATCCACTCCTTAACAGCACATCTCAGGAGATTATGACTCACCATCTAAAACAATTCCACACCTGGAAGCAGGCCCAGACTGCCTATGTCCAAGAATTTGGCAGCAATCAAACCATGGCCAATCAAAAACAAGCATTTATGAGTATCCACCTAAACAAAGGAGAGAGCCCTATGTAATACGCCAGCTGTTTCTACACCCAAGCGCAGCTCTTAGTAACCACAAATTGTATTAACTTAAATGACGCCATTACTGTTGTCATCACCACATTAGGGTCTTATCCCGAGGTTCAAATGCGTATGATTGGCCAAAAAAATGGTTTTACATGCATTTGAGAAGTCAAGGAAGTGCTTAACAAGATCCCTGCGACAACCCTACATCCTAAGGCTACCGCTTCTGCCTCTCTAACCGTTCTCAGGTCCATGTTGTCAAAATAAAAGAATCTTTGACCCCAATGCACTTACTGTAATGGCTTCTGGCATTGCGTTAAGACGTGCTATAAATGACTTGCTGAGGAGGAGGTAAAAGGGCTTCAGCATGAAGGACGGGCGCTCATGTTAGCATATCTACCACGCCTCAAGAATCATCATTAACCTCAAAAGAACTTGGAGCTATCATGCCTGAAGAAGTTTTGGCACCCATTGATAATAAAAATGATACTGCTTACTTCCCTTCCAATGACTCTCCTATGTTTTTCACACTACCTCCACAGTTTGGAAGTCTGGTTACCTGCGGTGCTGTTTAAATCCATAAAATTTCAGCTCTTGCCATGGTTAACAGTAGTTCCCCCATGGATGTTATCTCATCCAAGTTGATGAAATTTATCAAGATCGCCCCAGACTTGCACATTATGTGAAGTGAAATATGGCCAAACTAAAATGTACACAATCCATAGGGGCATATTTTTCCCTACCTATTCAATTTGGGAAGTTTTCTGTAAATACCCCTGCCGTTGCTCTAGATAACCTGAGCTATGAACTTCTTCTTGGGACTCAGTTTCTCCGAGACTACTCCACAGCGGTACATTATGATTTAGGATTTCTATCCCTACTGTGACATTGGGTTCCCCTAATCTTCAAAAAAACCTGAAACTCTAAAGTGTAGGTTAATGCCTGAGCTTGGCTATTAGAAAGTGAGAGTTAAATTAATTGACTTGATTATCACGTAAGGGGCTCTTGGATCCAGTTGCCACCACCTGCTGTTGATGGCAAAAAGGCATGCCTATCTATTTACTTAGTACGACCACTATACCTCCAAAGTCCCAAGTTATTGAAAATATCTGAATCCTTTTAACATCGCCTCCTGATACCTGCTAGATCTGAGGTCTATATAACTCATCTGCCAAGGAGATTCTAACCTGTCCGGGGATTCTAGATCCCACCTATACCAGATCTATATCAGTTTTTCTGGATAACCTTACTGACAAACCTAGGGTAGTAGGCCCAAATAGTCTTGTCGCGTATGTCCACCTTCTACCAGTAGAGGCTGTCAATGATGTCTGCACTTTTGGAGGCCTGAGATATTTTGGTTTGTAGTTGCCTCCAATAGTGGCTCTAGTCAACACCCATATCAGGTAGGAGCTCACTGAGGAACAGCAGTGTTAGGTTCAGAAATTACTAGATAAGTATTCAGACCATTTTTTTGGTCATGACCTACAATTTTGAAAAATGAGTGAGGTTCAACATCATGTGGAGACTGGGAACGCTCCCCCTTTTGGCCCTGATATTACTGAAAGAGCAAGGTTGAAGAGTCCCATGTGGCAGTAGAGGTTAAAACTACTAGAGGCCAGACTATTGGTGCCTTTGTGCAGCCCTTGGGCCTCCCCTCTACTACTGGTTTGAAAGAAGGATGGCAGTCATTGGGTGGTGATGGACTATTGCCAGCTCAACTCCATCACCAAGAAAGACAGTTATCCTCTGCCCTAAATTGATGGCTCTCTCTTCCTGCTTGCCAGGTCGCAATACTCTTCCATAATGGACCTTGCCAGCAGATATTGGCAAGTAGAGATCCCCCCAAAGACTGAGCCAAGTGTGCGCTTATAGCCAGCAAAGGGCTATTCAAATCCACGAGGATGCCCC
>JAKSZP010015296.1:0-26208 GCA_022478985.1 Massospora cicadina | reverse complement strand
ATAGATGTTGCTGCCAAGCCAAAGCTTTGCTTATCATGCAGGCAATCTCTGAATAAACTAGGCAAAATATAATGACGTAAGGTTTTTAGACCAAGCTTAACTTTATTTAGAAATAGATATACTTTAATAGTGCCAGAATAGAATTAAAAACAAATAAAATAAAAGAGGGGGAAAATCAGATGAGGAGAGATATGCGCATATCACATGTGAGGTTAGAAGTAGATTTGAGAATATAGGAGGTTAAGATACAATTCAGGTTCAGAGATGAAGTAGATCATGCTTCATCATTGAGAGCTGGACTGAGATAGTGGTGGCACAGTCAAGTGTTTTCTATTGGCTTCCAATTGGCAGATAATAGAAAGTAAGGTAGAATAGGTGACACAAGACATAATAAGTATCGTGAGGTAGTTAAGAAAATGAATAGAGGAGCTGAAACTTAAATATAATTTTGGGCATAATACCAAGACAATAGTATGCTGGTTTGAGTGTTCTTCCTAATTTTTCAGCCAGTGGAGCATTGATGGGGCGATTTATCTTAAATTTGTTTATTTGTGAATTTGGCATAATACCATTTGATGTTATGCAAAATAAAATTAATTTTTTGAGCCTTAATTTGGATAGAATAGTGATTGTTAAATTAATAATAAAATAAGATAAAATTGTCTAAATAAATAAATGTATCACGAGCCAAGGTTAAGGCTTCACACCTACTAGGGCAAATACCAACACCAACGTCCTTTATTGCGGATATTTTCAATGCTATGAGGAGCTCATTATTTCATGATTTTTGACCTTTTCTTAGAGTACTATCAACTAGCAATCAATAATAATGAAAACTAAAAATAAATATTTCCCAAATATGGACTAATTAAATACACTTGAATGCCTTTCAGCCTCATTGGAGTTCCTAATCATTATAAAAATTAGATTAAATTATTACTTGTACTAACAAATTGATGCGTTAGTGTTAATATCTTGACAAAAAATCCTTTTCCGCTAATTTTAAACAATACTTCCAGGACCTAGGAGCATTACTCTGGAAGTTTAAAGAAGAAATTCTGGGAATTAATAAATAAATATAAATGCTTTTTGCTTGGGAGCAGAAGCTTCTAGGACACATCATATCCCATAAGGAAGCGCACCAATCCCTCCCAACTGAAGCAATAACACGTAGAAAGTCATAGATACTGAAATTAAACTTTTTAGTTAACTGGAAGCTTTATTACTGCTAAGCCTTTATCCCAATGTTAAGATTGGTAGCCACCTCATTAATTTTAATAAGATAAAGGGTTCCCTAAGGAAACTCGCTAACACAGCCACTAGAGCTTAGTTAGCCTGAAGATTGCAATAAACCAAACTCCAATACTGATTTTCCCAGACTTAACAAATTTGTTACAGCTATTAATGAACACTAATTTTAAGTCTGGTGGAGCGCCCCCTCCATTTGCATTGGGGTTGTTACATTCCCATCAAAAATGTTTCTGAGAAGGGCAGCTCCCTCTCATCTCACAAGGTGACCTCAACCATGTAGTGGATGATCGTTGGGTAACAGCTTTCCCTTTAAGGATTCTGCCACATGTTCCCATTTCAACTTCAGATGAATTAATACATCAAATTAAGGGAAATGTGCTGAGCTCTTAAGTAGTTGGCATACTCTTGGGATGAAAGGCCTGAATAAAGTTGAGGGCAATGTGCTTTCATAATCAATACCAAGAGCTCTAAATTATTGGAAACAAGGCCCTACTGGTGTGTATCTTCAATGATCAAAATATTAATGTCAGATCTTTTGTAAAACTCGCCAATGGCTTTGGGCCATTGGTAGTGCTGATGCAAGTTTGAAACCCTCCCTGGCAGTATCTCAAATCCCCTTCCAATAGTTCTAGTTTGGTCCAACGGAGCTGGAGCAACTGGGAGAAGGTGGTTTGAGCATCCTGAATCCATTCCTGACCTCATAGGACCGCCCTTATCCGGGGTGGCCTTGGGAGGTCCCACTGCCTGACGGGAAAAATGAAATTACTCTAGTCATCAAAACTGAATAAAATCAGAAATTTCAGGCATTTATGAATGACTGTTAGTGACTCAGCCAACCACTGACAATTTTGAAGTCAGTTCTATGTAATAAATTATCCCTTTACTTGAAGTTCATTGGATTAGGCAAATATTGAGGGTCTCAATCCTGAGCTTGTCTAAGCTAATCCCCAAATCAATCATCTATTTAAGCATTAATAACACACTGAGAAAATTGATGGCTAATTTTCAAATTTTCAAATCAAAAAAATTACACACCTCAAAATCCGATTTTATCTCATTATGACGAAATTTAAACCGCTCATTCAAATCTCACTTTTCTCAGCACCTAAACCCATGGACCCTGGGGCCATGTCAACCTGGTTTGTTGCCAGGTTGCTATTTACAATTTTGACCTTTTGGCATTCACTAGTGAATTTTCTCACTACTTATTTTAACATCATTCAGGTATCAGCACCTCTGGAATTTGGTATTTCCTGCTGGATGTTTGGGCATCCAGACTGGCAGGCTAGTTAAATTTTATTTGCAGCTATCATAAAACTAATGAGCTAGCCATCAGGGCTATGTTCACCCAGTTATGAGGCAATAAGGACCTAGCCGTTGAGTTAATCTCCATGAAAATTTCTCTGGCAGAATACAACTATTTAACTTATGAGAAAGAAATATTTTCTTTGGTTATTATTTTAAAATCTTGTATTACTTATTGAACTAACAGGTAACCATATTCTCAGACAATCTTGAGGTGGGCTTCAGAAGAACAATCCAATTTCAACGGATGCTGAGTATGCTGGCAATAAAAACTAATGGAGTTTGACATAAAGTTTATGTACTTTCCTGGGCAGTTCTATGTGATAGCATATGTTTATATAAGATCTCACAACAAAAAAGTTAGGACTTGCACTCTTCCATATGTGAGTAAAGTCTTTATAATGAACTAATACAGATATGGAGACTTCTAGTAAGACTTTTTAAGTGCCAAATGATGTTTATGTTATACCTTTATTCAAAAGTTGTCCTAATTTTTAATATTTAAAGGGCGCTAGTGCATACATACCAAAGTATTTGTTGCTCAGTTGGTTCCAAGAAACAATTCATGTAGCAGATAAAAAATCACAGTTATTCTGGAAACTTTGGAACACAAGCCACATGGAAGAGACTTTTCACAGTATAATGTTAGCCAAATGTCTAAATTAATGTTATTGGCTGTGGTCATGTGTAATTCTTGGCAAGTTTTAGCTAATTCACCAGTTGCCCAGAAACCCCTGGACCCTATAGTAACTCACAGACTATCTGGAATGTGTGGCCTTGTTTTCATAGGACCTCTAAGAGTTACCACCAAAAGGTCAAAGAAAATCCTATCAGCTAAAAAATTCAGCTGTTGGACTATTGCTAAGGCAGTTCCCCAAGCTGATGCAATCACCATAACTAAGTTCATATATTTGGAGATATTTATCATTTTATAGACCACCCCATCATATCTTGATTAAATAGAGATCCCATTTCAATGATAAGTTGGCTAAGAAAATTATGGCCCAAGTAGGCACTCAGTACACCATGATGACAGCATAAAACCATCAGTGTAGCATACTGATTGAGTGGATAATTCAAAACTGGGGGAACTCCTTAGAACAAAGTGTTAACACTAAACTTGAAAATTACCCTAAAGGCCTACATGCCATTGTCTTTTCATACCACACTAATATCCACAGCACCACCAAGTATGCAATATATAAGTTTCTGTTCTGTGTAAAGTTTCAACCCAATATGCTGTCTAATTAGCTCAGTATTAAGTTTCTTCCAACCTGTCAACTCAAACAATTTAAATTTGGTAACCTGGTATTAAATAATGCCCACTAAATTAAGATCAAATAAGACAATTGTCTCAAACCCATTCTGGTCTTTAAGAGTCAACCTTGTCAACCTATAATGGAATAAACTCAAACATCGTTTACTAGAAGACTTACCTTCAATTTAAAAAAGCGTTTTAGGGTTATTGAGTTGCTCTTTATATAGGAATGGCTAACAAATCTTGAAAGCGTGCCATATTAGTCCACCCATCAACTAGAATTATATTGAGCTATACCACTACAAACACAAACAAGAGAGTGGTAAACAGATAGTAATAATTGTCACTTGGCAAAACTTTGATCTAATCATTTGAGAAAGATCCATTTTTACATAAGAATTTTACTTTGACAACCCTTGAATATTATAGGCTCTGAAAAGCCTTAGAAACAGGTATAGTAACCAATCATTAGATTTTTAATAGAGTGGATTATTTATATTCAATGTCAAGAGAGTGTCTGTAACTCTCTCGTTCCCAGCAAGGTGATGTGGGATGCAAACCCAGATTGCTAGAGAACTAGCCGTTAGGAGAATGGGAAAGAAGGCACCTCAAATGGTGCCTGTGCAAAAGGTACTCCAGGCAAGGGTGTAAAGCGCAACATAAAGTACCAGGTAAGTAAGAAACATCACAGCTTGAGTGGACCCCAGAGGGGAGTCCATAATCAAGTGTAACTTGGCACCATTAGACTTGGGTGCCTCAATCTGGAGGGGACCTGGGCGACTCAAGGGAGCACCTGGTATTTGGGTAAATTGTGATAAGAGGTAGTGGCCCACATAGGTGGAGACCTCCCCAAAGAGGTCCACCACCATGTTCACCCAAGGATCCACTGAAAAAAGGTAAAATAATGGGTAAATTTATTTTAAGAAAGTTGACCAACAAGGAATATTGGTTGTAAAAAACAGATTTAAAGTGGGCTGGGGAAATTCAGGTTCTTCAGAAGTGCGCCCAAGTCTTGACATTCCAATAAACAGACACTTCCATCTATTTTTGTAAAATACACCAAAAGTGCCTTCACTTGAGTAATAGATTGAAGCTGTAACTTACCCAAACTTAAAATTTCATAACTTAAATGGGATTTGAACCTTTGCTCTCCAATTAACCAAATTGAACCATCTTTGTTTGTAACATAAATTGTTCATTTCAGTGCCTGGGCTGAGATCAGAGGCTGGGCGTTTTGCACCCCATTAGAATCAACCTGGGCATGCTTGGCTTGCACCCAGCGTTGATCTAAGGTGTGTTTCAGGTCAGGAAGAGCCTGAAGTTTCACCTTCTGGGCCTCCTGTCACCCAGCCTTATCTTTAGCATCAGTTCCCACTATTAAGTCATCCAACCATGACATTCAAGCTGCCTTACAATTTACTTCTATTAAAAACAATAAAACCCTTGTTGGGCTTTTATTACATTAAAGCACCCAGGATGAAAGCAGACAACTTCGTGCCCAATGATCCATAGTACTAAGGTAGTTACACCACTGTGCCAGAAACATGTCATGAAATACACCATAATCCGCTACCTTCAGGACATCATGGACCTCCTTTTATCCACTAATTTTTGAAATCCTAAAAGCTCTGGGCGCCATAGCTTTGGCTGAGCATCACATCCACTCACAAATGCTTCCTTTTATTATAGACTAATCTTTTCACCCTTGTTCACTCTAACTAATTAATTATAGTTATAATATTTATCAAGAGAATCTATTAACTGTTAATGCTTTTTATCAAAAGCATAATAAACTTTAATTATCAGCTTAATAGTTTTCACTTATGGTAGGAGAAGTTTTTTTTGCAGATATTACAATCTATACATCTAAGTGGCTAGATAAATCTATGTGATGTCTATAAAATTTGAAATTCTTCTCACCAAATTATGCTTTTTTCAGACCCCATTAGATATCAGTTCTAACAATTTTATAAATTAACAGCTCAATTTGATAAAGATTGAGTTGGTTTATAGGGTAAAAACTGTATTAATAGAAAATACATGACATATCCAGTTAGGGAGGATTTCATGTAAACGCCTGTGAACAATTGGTGTATTGATAAGCAAGCCAAAATCATCAGTATACTATAAATATTGTTATTTTAGGTCATTTAAGGTCAAATACTAAATTACTTGATTTAAATTGATAATATTAAATACGAAGCTTAAATAGCCTATATTAATTTAGGCATAGCTATGGATCATCCAAAAATAGATGAAATGCAGAATAAGCTGCACGCATGAACGAGAATATGTTCTACTTGGTACGGTTTCTCAAAATCGTTTCGATAGTTGGACAGAAAATTGACTAAGCTAAAACAATTGAATTGTACTGGTCTAGACCAAGTGCTAGGTATAAAAGAGCATCGCATCACCAATTTTTACCACGTGTTGAGATTTATAGCCTCTAGTTTGCTCAACTTTGCACTCTTAAATCCTTTTGGGGCCTTTAAAGAGTTTGTGGATCACTCCGCGAATGCAACTCTGGTCGGCTTGAGTAAGCTTACTTTATAGTGGCACTAATTATCAGATAACAGAGGGGTTTGAGCGTATCCTCCTGAGTATTATGAAAACCGGGTGGCCGTCGGAAGAGACATGCATGATCGCTATGTTGATATGTGTGGAGCATGTCTAGAAGTTACACTCGAAAACCCCTAGCCCTTAACGTTTGTGAAAACCGTCCTATCAAGGTGACTTGGAGAAAAGTTAGTTGCTCCGAGCTCTCGCCTAGTATGGATATCGAATTGCATGATTTTAACGAGATGTGGGCTGTCTTTAAGTAAGAGCTGTTTAAACATTTGCTAAGTATTCAGGATTGTAGGACGTGATGTGCAGAATATCACAAAAGTAGAATATAATACCTGTGATCCCTTCGGTTACAGAACATTAAATATAAGCGTATCATATTATTTTGAAGCACCCAGAGACAGCTACGACGTGTTGGCCCCTCTCATGGCAAATGTTTATGGAAAAGGAGATGAACTCCTCAAGAGAGCCAAACTTGACCCTTTTCGCGGTGCCAAACTCAAACCTTCTTGCGATGCTTAAGCTTTCTAATGCTATACCGATTTACCACTTAGTTTAAGCCTCTCAAATGAGCCTCTTATGATTACTTTGAACTTTATTAAAATGTGTTTTATCTTTTTTGTATGTTTCTATTGCTTGAAACGGTTTTAATTTAAGAGCCAAACATTTCTAATTATTATTTTCAAATGTTGCTCTATAAGCAAGAATCTCTATAAGGTTACAATTTGATTTTTTTGCAAGGGTATCTAGACACTAATTTTACACAATCGAGATGAATCTGGCCTTAAAGTTTAGTTGTCATTCATCCCTTCTTCACACTGGCCTAGGTGCAGATTTTAGGGAATGCAGCGGAAGTCATTTTTAATAAGGAATATCATTTCACTATGGGTTTAAGCCTAAATCTAGTCATACTTCTCGAAGCAATCCTAAACAATTGATTCATAATTAAAGAAGGCAAAAACATTATAAGTAAAACGTTTTTGTTTTGCAAAATTCACACTTTATCACAATTTTTCCAATAGATTATTGTTTTCATGGGAGATACATAAGTGTACAAAATTTCAAAGCTCTAGCTAGTCTAGAAAGTAGTTAAAAATCAATCGCAAGATTCTATTAGCAGGCAGACAGGCAAACTGACATCACAGCGAGTAGAGAAAAACTTTTTAAAAAGTAAAGTCCATACATGTAGGATTTAATATATTAAAAAATACCAGATTAGGAGCTCCTTTATCTAATAAAATTTATGCCTTTTATATAGATGCAAATTTGTAGATATAAATAATAAGTCAATTTATGTTTTTATACTAGATCTAATACTTACGATCATAAAATTATAGTATAGGTATATCCCTTATACAAAAATAAAGAATGTTACAGAAAATTTACTTAGCGATAATATATAAAGTATCTTCTATATTTGATCCATCAATTTCTTCATAGATCTAAAACAGAAACGAAACTATAATATATAGTTTTTCATGTCATGGTAATATTCAGATTTTAATGGTCGACTTGAATAATAAGCCTTCAGGCAAACTATAAAAATTGACAATTGCCTAATTTGTTTTACATCCTTATATCACGTCTATTTTGTAGAGTATTTTGATCAATTCATATTTTAAAACTTACCGATTCTATTCTATAAAGTAATCATATTATTACCAATTAACAGCACTAAAATAGATTAGTATAGATTGCTTAATTAATGCCTTTATAAGACTCCACTTGGGTGCAAAAAATAATTATTACAATATTAACTAATTTCACCTTATTCTGAAATGATGTACTAGATTAATATTACATATTTAAAATAATAACAATGTTGATTACACATCTAGTACTAAAAAAATAATGTTGATTACAAGAAATCTAAAATAGTGTGTTTTTAAAAGTTATCCCAAATGGTTGCATAATGTGCCTTGTTAGATGCCCCTAACTTTTAGGTTTTTTGTGTAGTAGTTTTATATCTTTCCCTATTATTTTTTATATACCATGTTTACTTCAATTTCAACATTTTGCATTTCAACATATTAAAAACCAACTACAATATTTTTATTAGTGATTGTAGCATATCTTTACTAGCTACTGAGAAACTGATTTTATCAGCATCAGTGTTTTTTAGTACTAGGTGGTCCCAACCTAAAGGGGGGATACACCAATCTCAGCCTCAGTGTTTTCTCTTGGAAGATTAAAATATGACATGGGATATACAATTATTTTTTAATTGGAAAAAAGAGTAGGAAATAATATACTTACCTTTATTTCAGCAGGAAAAAAAAATAAAACTAATGCCAAAAATTATGTTAAAATATAAAATACTAAAACTAAACTTCAAAATATTGAAATTGAAGTGCAATATGTTGAAATTTAAATACTAAATGTTGAAATCAAACTGCAAAAAGTTGAAATAAAAATATGAAATATGAAATTGAAAGAAGGGAGGATACCCCAGTGGTAGAGTATGGACCCTCTACCACTGCCTCCCGAGTTCAATCCTGGTAATGGACTTTGGGTAGGGGACAATTTTGACTGTGTTGGTTTTGTGCGCCAATGCCCTGAACTGAGATAGTTAATAGCAAAGGCGGTCCATGGAGTTCCTGGCCTATCATATGCTGTACATGGAGGTTTTCCAGGCTTTATCCCCCTTTCCTATTTTCTTCACTTCCCTAATTGGTGCGGTATCATCCCCAGGTTGGCCTACCTCAAGTAGAATATAAATATGAAATTGAAAGGTAAAATGTTGAAATTAAAATCAAAATGTTGAAATAGAATAGAAAAAATATGTAAAGTAAATATAGCTCAAATCTGGGCTGGTTTTGGAACAATTGAGCATTGACTTAGTGCTGCTAATCCAACAAAATCTTCTTGACTACAAGAGGATGTTACCCACAATCAGTATGAAATGATTGTAACCTTTTATATGCCAGATTCAGGACAGACTGGCCTAAGGGAATATTTTCATAATTATGACTATAAATAGCAGAGGATTGCATGATATAAATGAACCTATCCTAATATATAAGTATAGTCATAAGATATCTCTAAAGGGTAACAATCTGGTGCCTGGATATAAGAAAAATTATTCTGTGTATATCCTGTATTTATCCTGCATTTATATTTTCTTTAGACTTATAATCATTGTTACATCTTATTAAAGATTGCAAATTTCCTATTATGCAATGATTAAAATTAATAAACTCTATGAAGGTGAATAATTAGTTTCTTGTTTGACTGCCTTGAGGAACTAGTCCCAAGTTGGTAGGAGGAATTCATATTTTACAAAACAAAAAGCCTTGATTAATTATTAGTTACCTGTGGGTATAAGAACAGTGAGCATACTAATGATAATTGGCTATTTTGAGGATTTATTAGAGTAGTTCTTTTTATGGATAAATCATAAGTAAGAGTATAAGCAAGTTTATCCTTAATCTTTCAATTTATGTATTTTAATTCAGCACCCTCAAATAGAAACCTATCTTTTGGTACTCACAAAACAAACAAACTTTAAATATTAAGCACAGTGATTACCCTAAATTTTCCCAGAATTATATGATATATCTAACTGATATGGAGATCAATGATAGTGGAGCAAGGGTTTACAAACTAATAAAACACCTAGAAGGGCTTATAAAAAGAGTTTTAGATGAGTCTAGTAAAAATATATCTTTTCTTATAAAAGACCTAACTGGAACTACAAAAGCAGTTCCAGGCCTGGTGGATGTAACTGGCTCCTCTAAATCATATTAGATTATGACACTGATAGAATACTATAATCAATTTAAATCCAAATTATTTCTATTTTCATATATAAGACTCTCACTAAAATGAAAGTGCTATCTTCAGTAGGATGGTACATTATTAAACTGATTATGATGTATCAGAAGAGAATACAGACTCTAGTGAAATATATCTGATGAGCGGTCCTTATCACAGGTGTTGTGAAAGCCATCAGAAATGGAATGGAGAGTAAGTCCTCTCCCTATGGAATAACCACTGCCAGTATATTAGCACCCTAAAAATTTAATCAAGTTTGAGCCACAGGTATAGGAAATCAACCCCATCATATAGATGATGGTGTCCCATGAAATTTGTCTTTTTGGTTGGGGTAAAATCATATGCAATAGTTTGATTCTTGCTAGTCATAGAGATTTTCAGTATGAAGATGATACTGATGACATCAATAAAGTATATGAAATTCTTCCTCCTTTTTATATCTTTGGGGGTCCAAAATAATTTGCAATTTGCCAATGATGAAAAATGAACCAGCTGAAGTATCTCATTGAAAAAAAATCAAGCCTTATGTATGAATATTACTAAGTGCAGTTATCAACCAATATGGAACCATAGGAAACCCTTAAGAGAGGTATATTGAAGAAGCGCCATCAAATGAACATGAAGCAGATCAGCATATGTTAAAATTGAGCAAAAAAGTAATAACCCTAAGGTGGAACTACAGCCCTCAACTCAGAAGTATGAAATGAATGAAGGGTTCCTTTTATTTCTGGTTCATGGATAATCAATGTAAGACAGAGCTCACAAATATATAGAGTGAATAAAATAAACGCCATGAAAAAAGTGGAAAGTCAGATTCAGACTCACCAGAAGATCATAAAGACACAATATTAATACCTTGTTTTTCAATTAATTTTTTAATTTTTTTATTTTTTTAATTTATCCCAATTTTTTAGAAGTATAAAAATTTAAATTTATATTAATGAAGAAACTTACACAGAACCTTAGATAATTCTTTTTGTTTCACATATATAAGTTTAATTCTAGGATCACCAATATTGAGTCAGAGATTAGCAGTTGTCAAAATCTGGTAGCCATCTGAGATACGCTTTAAAATACCAGGTCACTCAATTTCATTGGTACCTTGGAGCTGAGCTGCCAATGGAAGGGTTAGATAGAATTCCGTTGTGTCCAAAGGTGGTAAACGTAAATGAGAACATGCCAGAGAGTGTCCATAAGAGCCTTGCTGTCATGAAAATGGCAGAAAAAGCTTAGACTGGCCTGCCAGTCAGGATGCATAAGCACCCAAAAATTAAGCCAAAATGCCAGAGGCATTGCCACATGTACAATGTTGTATGGAGCCGTAAATAGGATGATGATAAATTGTTGGTGTAGGGCAATTGTAAATAGCAACCCAAAAATGAATCAAATGGAGACAAACCCAGACACTGGGGTTCTTGCTGGGGGGGGATGAGACCACAGGTATAGTTTCTACAAGGTCACCAGTGGATAGGTTCAATCTAACTGAGGAGACAATGGGGTGGGTTATTGCTTGGAAATGGTGGATGAAAGGCCACAAGATCCCAGTATATAGATGGCGGATATTTGAAATAAAGGGGTTGAAAAAACAGAAGTATCTGAACAACTAAATCCAGTGACAATGGTGGGAGCCATAGTAACCATCAGTAATGGTTAAGACCATCTAGTATAGGAACTGACAGGCCACCAGAGTAAAGCCATCAGAATACAGCCAGAAGGATATCAATAAAGTCAAAATTGAAAGTTTTTAGCGGAAAATTTTATTTTAAAATAAAGTAAGAGAATTGACCAATTTTCTCAGTGCAATGCACCTGATTAAATAGTGGTCAATTGATACAGAAACAAGCTGGGATTAAGTCCTTCAAGTTTGACCTAACAGGCAAGTTTGGGGTTGGGGTTGAAAAGCTCAATAGAAAATGACACCAAAGAATATAGTGGCAGGCTGAGTTGCTGTCAGTTTGACCTCTGTAAAAATTTACTAAAGGAGTTGATTATTGGTTGACAACCCTAGTAATCTTTTTACTGCACAGGTTCAGTTTCCTCATGCACCTCATGTTGTAAAGAATATATTATCCAATAATAGTATGAAGACTATTATCTGTAGTTGAGTTAGAATGGTTATCAGGCCCAACACTTCATCCAGTACTTCTGATTATATACTTGATAGCTGTACTCATAGGGATTCGTTCCCTGTATAACTGTCCACTCAATCTTTGTTAAGATCCTCTGATGACAGTCTCCTTTGGCCCAACACACAGTTGGCAGCGATCCCCTGGTTGTGGTTCCCTTTGTCTCTAGATCCCTGCTCAGATCTCTACTCTTCTTCTGAGAGTCTAACAATTATTGCCTTCTGCAATAATTTTCTTGAGATGGTACTTCACACTGGATGCTGATAGTCTAACTATAACCGAATCTACATTAAAAATAATGTTCTAATGTCATAATGTGTGTTTCTATATATGTTTTTGGGTATATCTGTCTATTTTATTATAGTGAATCCTAGGGAATTTATAGGGGATTCGGCCATCTAAAGCCTTGGTTGAAACCTCTTCAATGAAACGGCAGCCATTGCCATTGAATCACCCTTCCTCGTCTCAGCAGCAATGGTCTTCTCCATTCTGGCTAGGATTCCATTGTTGGACATCCTCGATACCTCAAATGGAAAGAGTCAGAAAACGTGTCCCTAAGATTTTCCTCTCAATCCAAGCATACCAACCATATTTGGCTAGCGACCTGCTTAGGTAATGGGACTTATTACCCATTATGACAAGTGACATCACCAACTGATCTATTTTCTAGTTGCAGGTGGCATCACTCGCCTCACAACTCACCATCAATCCTAATCATTCGGTGATGAAACCTGACTGATCCCAACCAGTACACCTGATAGTTAATTACTATCAGATGCTCCTATTTCATCGGCAACTCCACCTGATGAGATATTAGGTATTCATCTGGATCGATCCCCAATGGATATTACCAGGCGAATATCCCAAAATCCCCCAAACGTAGTTTCTCCAAAATTCAGGCCAACCAATTTCTGATTCACTTTGCTTTAGGAAATTTTCCCTTAGCGACACCAGGTAATCTAGCAGGGTGGGAATATGGGCAAAAATCCCTACAACCTCAAATGCTGAACAGAGGCTTGACTGCATTTCTGGCAGTTGGAATGATGGGTCTGGCCCAATGAGCAATGGGAATCCCCCAGGGCCACCCCACGTAGGGGCAGTCCCAATTGGTTGGGACTGGGTTTGGGATGCCTAACCCACCCGTTCCCAGTCACTGGGCTGTTCGTTTGGTCAAAAGCGTTGTGTTGGCCACAACTCCTGATTTGCTGGATGGGAGCTTCAAGCTATTGTCAATGGTTTCTGATGCTACTACCTGCACGTTGGGGATCATCTCCAATGATTTTGAGAGGGGATTATTTTTGACAATCGCACTGCTGACCAAATCAAAACTGTTGGCAATTCTGGCTGATAATTCAATCTTCATCCCTTTTTGACTATGTGGATTCCAATCGTTAGGCTTGTTTTCAATTGGTTTTGGACCGATCAACTTTGATTCAGTGATCTCAGCACAGATTTCCCAGATCTGGCAGACAAGTTCAGCTGAGGTGAGCGTGGGCATCAGGGGAAGATCCAAAGAGGAAGGGCTGGTACCCAGCTCTCATCTATCATGTGGGCGAGGTTGCTTTGGGAGATGAAGGGTACAGCTTTCCTCTTTGGCCCCTTTTTATTTGAAAACGGAAACAAGAACCCAATCTATGAACAGGGACATTTCCCTGGACATAGATTACCCTTTCCTTTTTTTCCAAATGAAGGGCACCACCACTGGGAAACTGCACCAGGGCCACATTTTTGTGCGCTTTGGGAAATTTGATCACAATCACAGTTACAACTTTTTTTGGGGGGCGAGGAGCGTTGGGGTGGGATTCATCAAATGCCTCAAGCAGTTCCATGCAGTTAGCGCAATTGCAGGCTTTGACCCGACTGTTCTCATAGGCTGGATAACCTTTCCAGGACATGAGATACTGACCGGACTGACAGGACTTGTGGAATGCTAAAGTATTTTACACTTTGGCCTCCTCTGCGTTTTCAATTACAATCGGCTCAGGATCTGCAGGAACAGTTATTGCCCAAGTCTTCTTCCACCAAATGGGGGCCCAAATGCTTACTTGCAAACTTACGGGAGGGTACCTGCATTCTCAGATGATGCATATTGAGCATTACATAGGAGCCACCATTATATCATGACCTGGGAGTCACTTATGATCCACGAACTGCTTGTAGTCTTCAATAGCTTTAGTGAGGTGCTCCCGCACTAAGGGTTAAGTAGACCTAATATGTTCAATATGATCTTCAGCAACTTGGACCTCGGGCCACAAGCAGTGTCTGACCAAAAAAGAAGGATTATATTCTAGAGTCGCTTCATAAGGAGAAAACCCTGTGGAAGCATGAATTCCATTGTTGTAGGCGAATTGAGCGAGGGGAAGGTCGTTAGCCCAGATGTCCTGTGCTGCTGCAGCATAGCAATGCAGGTACTGTTCTAGGACTTGGTTAACTCGCTCAGTTTGTCCCTTGGACTGGGGATAATAAGCCATGGAGTGACAGGGGGAAATTTTAAAATAGATAAAAGTTTAAGCCCATAACCTCAATGTGAACTGTGAACTACGGTCACTGATGATATCTTGCAGGAGACCAAACATTGAAAACACATGGCGCACATAGAGACAAGAGGTTTTCTCTGACATAATCATAAAAGCACAGGGGATAAAAGGAAAACTTGGTGAAATGATCAACTACCACCATCAATGATTTTAAACCTGTTAGAGCAAAGGAGTCTGACAATAAAATCCATGGACACTAATGTCTATGGACCCTCCGCCTGTTATAAGGGGTGTAGAAGCTCATTTCTACCAGAGTGATCTGACTTAGCCCAAGCAAAAGTAACGCAATCGTTGATACAGGCCAGAACTTCCTTAGTTAAATCCACCCAATTGTAGGTCCACTTGATCAAGTTGATGCATTTCTTATTGCCTGGATGGCCAATCATAGGAGAGTTGTGATGCGCGCAAAATACCTCAGCTCTGAAGAGAGGAAGAACCCAAATTTGCGACCTAAAATAAATGAGTCCCTCCACTAATGAATATAGGAACTGTTTAAGAATTTGGAGGAACAATTGCTTTAAATAACTCCTCACCTTCAGGGCGGTCATTTGGGCATCTAAGACCTGAGAAACTAGCGGGGAATCAGGTGCAAGGTCGATGGAAGATACAACAGGGGGAACAATTGACAAAATTTGAGTGGCGGGGTCTCATGAAATGGCAGAAGAGGTTTAGACTGGCCTGCCAGTTAGGATGCGTAAGCACCCAAAAAGCAAGCCAGAATGCCAGAGGTATTGCCGACTGAATGATGTTGTATGGAGCTGGGCATTGGAAAATGACGAATCATTGGTGTAGAACAACAGTGAGTATGATCATGAGGACAAACCAAATTAAGCCTGCCCCAGACCATAGAGGTCTTACTGCAGGGGGTGGGGTCACAGAAATAGTTTCAATAAGTTCACTGAGATATGGAGTTGATTTGACTGGGGAGCCAAGGAGGCAGATCCTTGATTGTAGATAGTGGATGTAAGGCCACAAGATCCCAGTATACTGCTGTCAAAAGTTCATGATAGTAGGGTTAAAGTGCCAGAAGTATCTGACTTGTTGAATCCAATCTAAAGCAGGGAGCCATAGTGACCATGAGTACTGGTAGAGCCCATCCAGTATACAGACCGACGGGCCACCAAGGAAAAGCCATCAGTGATGCAGCCAGAAGAAAATCAACTAAATAAAAATTTACTAGTAATTGGCAAAATTTTATTGTAAAGGAAAAGGAAGAAAATCAACTAACAATTTTTTCAGAGCAATGCAACTGATTAAATAGTGGTTGATTGGTGTGGGGCCAATCCAGGATTGGGACCCTCAATTTTGACCTAAACAGCGAGTTATTTGGGAATGGGGCAGATAAGTTCACTGGGAACTGACATCGAAGAATTCAACAGTGGTCTGAGTGACTGTCAGTTTGACCTCAAATGTCTGAACCAAGGCACGGCTAAGTTTCTGATGGTTGGTGCAATGGATTTTGGCCTGATGAGCAGCTGGAATCCCCCAAGGCCACCCCACATAGGTGCAGGCCCATTTGGTTGGGAATGGGTTTGGGATGCCCAACCTGCTCATGCCCAGTTGCTGGGCCATTTGATTGGATAGAGGAGTTGCATCAGGCGTAATGCACGATTTGCCAACAGGAAGCTTCAAACCCTCCTCAATGGAGTCCAATGTTATTACCTGCCCATTGGGGATGATCCCTGATGATTTTGGGAGGGGGTGATTTTTCCAATCATTGTGTTGGCTGAATCAAAACCGGTGGGCATTCCAGCCAATAGATCAATGTTCATCCCTTTTTGACCATTTGAAATCCAAACATCAGGCTGATTGCCACTTGAATTTGTTCCATTCAATTTCATTTTGGCAATATAAGCACAGATTTCACTAACAAACCATAACAGTTCTGCCAAGGTGAGTGTGGTACAGGGGGAGGGATCCAAAGCAGAAGAGCTGTTACCCAGCGCTTGTCTACCATGTGAGCAAGTTCGCCCTGAGTAATGAGGGGTACAACCATCATCTTTGGTACCTTCTTGCTTGGGAATGGGTAAATGGCCCAATCAACACCCAGAGGACATTCCCCAAGAATTACATCACCCTTTCCTTTTTCCAAGGGAGGGGCTCCACCCCCAGGAAACTGCACGAGAGCCACTATTTGTGCGCCTTGGGTAACTTGATCACCATAATTGTTGTGACTTTTTTGGGGGGCAGAGTGCTTTGGGGTGGGATATATAGAGCGCTTCAACCAGTTCCATACAGTTTGTGCAATCGCGCGCCTTGACCCAACTGTTTTTGTATGCCAGATACTCTTTTCAGGCCACGAGGTATTGCACGTACCTTCAGGATTTTTGGGATGCCAGGATATTCTCTACCCCGGCCTCTTCCCCATTCTCAACGATGATTGGTTCAGGTTCCATGGTGATCGCACCCTTGAAGGGCAACAGCTGGGAAACATGGAAGACAGGGTGCTGTTTCCAATGAGCAGGGAGCTTCAAACTGGAATGCACCGTTACCCAAGTTTTCCTCCACCAAATGGGGGCCCATGCGTTTACCAATGAAACTTACAGGAAGGGGCTTATTCCTTAAACGATGGGTATGAAGCATAACATATGAGCCCACCATTAAATTGTGACCTGGGAGCCACTTGCAATCTGTCAAGAGAGTGTCTGTAACTCTCTCGTTCCCAGCAAGGTGATGTGGGATGCAAACCCACATTGTAGGGAACTAGCTGTTAGAAGAATGGGTAGGAAGGCACCTCAAACGGTGCCAGTGCAAAGGGTACCCCAGGCAAGGGTGTAAAGCGCAACATAAAGTACCAGGTAAGTAAGAAACATCACCGCTTGAGTGGACCCCAGAGGGTCGTCCATAATCAAGTGTAGCTTGGCGTCAGGGGGCTTGGGTGCCTCGATCTGGAGGGGACCTGGGCGGCCCAAGGGAGCGCCTGGGATTTTGGTAAATTGCGATAAAAGGTAGTGGCCCACATAGTTGGAGACCTCCCCAAAGAGGTCCACCACCAAGTTTGCCCAAGGAACCATTGATAAAAAAACGTAAAATAACGGGGGTTTTATTTAAAAAAATTGACCAACAAGGAATGTTGGTTGTAAAAAACATATTTAAAGTGGGCTGGGGAAATTCAGGTTCTGAAGATGTGCGCCCAAGCCTTGACACTCCAATAAACAGATGCTTCCATCTGTTTTAGTAAAACACACCAAAAGTGCCTTCACTCAAGTAATTGATTGAAGTCATATTTTACCTGAGCTCAAAATTTTCATAACTTGAGCGGGACTCAAACCCTTGTTCTCCAATAAACTGAATCGAACCATCATTGTTTACAACATAAATTGTTCGTTTTAGTGCCTGGGCTGAGATCAGAGGCTGGGCGTTTTGCACCCCATTAGTATCAACCTGGGCATGCTTGGCTTGCACCCAGCGTTGATCTAAGGTGTGTTTCAGGTCAGGAAGAGCCTGAAGTTTCACCTTCTGGGCCTCCTGTCACTCAGCCTTATCTCTAGCATCAGTTCCTACTATAATGTCATCCAACCATGGCACAATCTACATACTGCTTGTAGTCATCTATGGCTTTGGTGAGGTTTTCCCGCACTAAGGATTAATTCAACCTGATATGTTTAGCGTGATCTGTGGTAGCTTGGACCTCAGTTACAAGCAAGGTCTGACCAAAAACAAAGGATTATAACCCAACGTTGCTTTGTAGGGAGAAAACCCTGTGGACGCATGAGTCCAATTATTGTAAGCAAATTGAGCGAGGGGAAGATCATAGGCTCAGGTGTCTTGTGCGGCTGCAGCATAGCAACGCAGGTACTGTTCAAGGAATTGGTTAACTCGCTCAATCTGTCCATTGGACTGGGGATGATACACAGTGGAGTGACAGGGGGATATTTTTAGGATAGATAGGAGTTTACTCCAAACCCGCGCAGTGAACTGTGAGCCACAGTCACTGATTATCTCCTGGGGGAGACCAAACATCAAAAACACATGATGTACGAAAAATCAGGTAGTTTCTTCTGACATAATCATGGAAATACAAGGTATAAAGAGGAAAAATTTTGTGAAGCGATCCACCACCATCACCGCTGTGAACCCATTAAAGCTGGGGAGTTTGATGATAAAGTCCACGGACACTGATGTCCATGGACCCTCCGCATGCTGTAAGGGGTGTAAAAGACCATTCTTACCAGAGCGGTCCAACTTAGCCCTGGCACAAGTAACACAATTGGCGATCCAGGCTGGAACTTCTTTTGTAAAACTGGCCATTTGTAGGTCCACTTGATCAAGTCGATGCATTTCTTGCTGCCAGGATGACTGACTGTGGGGGGCTCATGATGCGCGTGGAATACCTCAGTTCAAAGGATGGGGGAACCCAGATGCAAGACCAAAAATAAATGAGCCCCTCCTCCAAGGAGTATAGGGAGTGTTTATGACTCGGGTGAGCCAACTGCTCAACCAACTCCACACCCTCAAGGCAGGCCATTTGACTGGCTAAGACCTGAGCAACTAGCGGGGCGTTGGGAGCAAAAGCAATGGACGAAACAACAGGGGGACAATAAACAGGATTTGGTCATCAGAAATCATGGTAACGTGATCCACTTCCTCTGGGTCTGAGGAACAGTGGGTGGGGCTACAGCTGAAAAAATCAGGAAGTATGTTGAGTGCACTTTTACAAATTTGTATTTAAGTTAAAAATGCACAGGTCCCAATAGGTTTAAGCTTGTCAATGCGCCAATTTTTGGGGTTTACAAAAGTAAAAAAGAGCCTGGTGATCCATGCGGACCATTGACTCATGCTGAGCACCCTGTAACAGATACCTCCAATGAGTTAATGCCCATGCAACGGCTGCCAGCTCCATGTCATAAATGGCCCAAGACTGCTCCATAGAAATGAACTTTCCAGGAAAAATAGGCGACCTGGTGTTCCAAGCCATCGTGCTCCTGGAGCAACACCGCCCCACTGCTACCAATGAGGCATTGCATGCAACAATATACGGCTTGAAGATATTGCATGTATCAAGATGGGAGGGGACATGAACACCTCTTTAATCAATTCAAATGCCTGTTGACATTTGGGCAACCAGCAAAACGGTATGTTTTTCCCCGTAAGGGGGTGGAGCGGGGCAGCCAGCTGGGAAAGTGCCAGGGAAATTTTTTTTTAAGAAAATGATGTTTCCCAAGAAACTCCAAAGTTGTTTCTGGGTAGTCAGGATAGGCCATTTCTAGATTGCATCTAACTTATTGGGAGGGATTGTGTAACCATCTTTAAGGACGAGGTTCCCAAGGAAGGTAACCTCTTCCTCATAAAACTCTCACTTGGAAGGCTTGATGAACAAGCCTGCCTTAAGCAAGACAGCCACAACTGCTTCCAAGTCTATAGCGTGTTGTTCTGGAGTTGAGGAGTGAACCAGAATGTCATCAATGTATGCAACTGCGCAGGTAAACCGGAGGTCACCCAGTACATCGTCAAACATGAATTGGAATGTAGCGGGTACATTCTTCAGCCCAAAGGGCATTACATGGAATTGAAAATGCCGCGCTTCGTCCAGATCACTGTTAACCATTCTTGCCCTTTCATTATCCAAATTTGGTTAAAAGCGTTCACCAGATCCAGCTTAGAGAACAGACGGGATTTAGTGATTGCCTGGATGATCGTCTGCTCTAAAGGCAGGGGTAGGGATCAGGAACCATTACTTTGTTTAAGTAGCCATAATCCATGCAGGGACGGAGAGAACCATCTGCTTTTTTGGCAAAGATGATGGGGGACGCGACAGGCGAGGTCTACTTGAACAACCACCTTTTTTCAGCATATCATCCAACCAGGTGTTGAGCGCAATTTCTCTCTTCATTGTATGGGGATACAATGTACAGTTGATATTCACCAACTCCAAAGTCGTTCAAAATCCACAGTCAAACCTAGTGTGAGGAGGCAGATGATTTGCCTTTTCCAAGTCAAAGTTACTTCAATAGTGCATTAAGCTCTTAGAAAAATCAGCCAGTATGCCCGCAGAAGTAACAAGGGAAGTGAGAACTGCGGCCTTGTGTTTTCTTAAGAGTGTCAATCAGAAGGAATTCACCCTCAAGTTGATTATTGGTAAATGACAACATATTAGACTCCAAGCGAATCTTGACATGTTGTCAGCGCCACCATCACACACCTAAGATCGCTGGAAAAACCAAGCTTGGCATAGCGGAAAAGCGATTGCAGAAGATAGACTGGTGGATTTAAAAATGTACTGGCCAATGGATGACATAAGAGGTCTGGGAGGCAGATGAGGCCACCATTATCGAGGGACCCGCATCCATTTTCAGTTCTAATTGTTAGGCCAACTCAACACTCATTAAGTTCCCCGCAGCTCTGGTGTCCACCAGGGCTTCAAAGGAGACATGGTGCGAACCAACACTAATCTTCATAGGCAATAAGAAATAAGCGATGTTTTGTTTATTATAATTCAACTGACTCTGTTGTGACTGAAGAAATAACTGGCAAATTAATGGTAAGGTTGGGAGCTTTCGCAGGAGCACAAATCAGAAGTCCAAGGGCGGGGGAGCCAGATTCCTTCATCTGGGCTTTCACAGATTCATTTATAGGTAACTCTGTGTCAGCCAACTTGGACACAAGAGTTGCAGCAAGATCGGCAACTGGATCTACTGCTGGTTCAAAGGTAGACACTTCATCCACATCTTCATTGGGTAATCCTATCATAAAATTTCCCTTCTGAAACAGGAAGCATGACGGGGAAAGGCATTAATAGTAGTTGCAATGGCACATATTTGATATACTATTCCTTGGATGGTGGATCAGACCTTATGATGAGCAGAAACCAAATCCAATCCTGAACTAAAGACTGCATGAAGAATATTGATAGAGAGACCCAACACGGGAGCCAGTTCACAGAAAGTAGAAATCAAAGAAACTAAGATAGGGGCTTCAGCCAAGGCATAGAGCAATATGAATAGGTGGTCCAATTGTGACACAGGGGGTTTCCAGGCAGCTGACACAGCAGCCATCAGTAAAGTGGGGTCTACTGCTTGTGAGGAAGAGCGCAGGAGGCTTCTAACCCAGCGGCGGGCGTCCCCTTCCACAGCGTCCAACAACGCGAGCCCTTGCTGGGCATGAGATAATGCGGAAGATTTATTAAGCATAATTGCCATATGCATTTGCACCTCAGTGAGGGCGTCAAGAACTTGATTGGCTATCTCCTGGGAAGGAACACTTGAGCTTACTTCTGGGATAGTGGTAGGGGGATAAGCAGCAAATTTGCGCAGCTTAAGCGTTCTGAAGAAGATTCTCCAAGGTAGAGTGGATACTATTCCCAAAATTGGCAAGTGACTAAATAAACAACAAACAGAAGGCTATTGTTGCACATTCATTTGGTAAAGGGTAACCACTGCAGTGCCCTTCTCAAAAGAAGGGCGGAGGTGGCTGGAAACAATGGTTGGTCAATTATGTCATGGAAATGCCAGAAGAGGCTTAGACTGGCCTGCCAGTTGGGATGTGTAAGCACCCAAAACGCAAGCAAGAATGCCTGAGGCATTGCCAGCTGAATGACGTTGTATGGAGCTGGGCATTGGAAAATGAAGAACTGTTGGTGTAGAACAACAGTGAGTATGATCCCAAGGACAAACCAAATTGAGCCTGCCCCAGACCCTAGAGGTCTTACTGCAGGGGGTGGGGTCACAGAAATAATTTCAATAAGTTCACTGAGATACTGAGTTGATTTGACTGGGGGAGACAAGGAGGCGGATCCTTGCTTGTAGATAGTGGATGTAAGGCCACAAGATCCCAGTATACTGCTGTCAAAAGCTCATGATAGCAGGGTTAAAGTGCCAGAAGTATCTGACTCGCTGAATCCAATCTACGATGGTGGGGGCCATAGTGACCATGAGTACTGATAGAGCCCATCCGGTATATGGACTGACAGGCCACCAGGGAAGAGAATTGGGGATGCAGCAGAAGAAAATCAACTAAATAAAAATTGATTGGTTTTTGGCAAAATTTTATTGTAAAGGAGAATGAGGAGAATTGACCAACAAGTTTATTCAGTGCAATGCACCTGATTAAATAGTGGTCAATTGGTGCGGGGACAAGCTGGGATTGGGACCCTCATTTCAACTTAACCGGAGAGTTTTTTGGGAATGAGGTGGATAAGTTCACTGGAACTGACATCAAAAAATTTGGTGGTGGGCTGAGTCGCTGTCAGTTCAACCTCAAATGTCCAAACTGAGGCTCAGCTACGTTTTTGATGGTTGGCACAATGGGGATTTGGCCATTGAACAGCAGGAATTTTCCAAGGCCACCCCACATAGGTGCAGGCCCATTTGGTTGGGAACGGGTTTGGGACACCCAACCTGCCCATTCCCAGTCGCTGGGATGTTTGATCGGTCAGAGGCGTTGCATCAGGTACAACGCCCGATTTGCCAACAGGGAGCTTCAAACCCTTGTCAATGGAGTCCGATGCTATTACCTGCCCGTTGGGATGATCCCTGATGACTTTAGGAGGGGGCGACTTTTTTCCAATTGTCATGTCGGCCAAATCAAAACCGTCAGGCATTCCAGCCAATAGATCAGTGTTCATCCCTTTTTGACCATTTAAAATCTGAACATCAGGCTGATTGCCACTCACATTTGTTCTGATTTATATCATTTCAGCGATCTTGGCACTAATTTCAATAATTCCCCATAACAGTTCTGCTGAGGTGAGTGTGGTTACAGGGGGTGGGATCCAAAGTGGAAGAGCTGTTACCCAGCGCTCATCTGCCATGTGAGCAATATTGCCCTGAGTAGCAAGGGTTACAACCATCCTCTTCAGTACCTTCTTGCTCAGGAATGGGAAAATGGCCTGATCAACACCCATAGGATGTTCACCGAGGCTTTCATGAGGATCATGGTAATGTGGTCCACTTCATCTGGGTCCAAGGGACAGTGGGCTGGGTTGTGGCTGAGAAAATTAAGAAGTACGTTAAGTGCACCTTTTACAAATTTGTATTTAAAATTGAAACTGCACTTGTCCTGATAGGTATGATTTTTCCAATGCATCATATTTGTGGTTTACAGAAATACAAGAAAGCTTGGTGATCCATGCTCACAGTTAACTCATGCTGAGAACCCTGTAACATATACCTCCTATGAGTCAATGCCCATGCTATGGCTGCCAACTCTTTATTGTAGATGGCTCAGGATCGCTCCATAGTAGTAAATTTTTGGGAAAAGTAGGCAACTGTATGTTCCTAGCAATCGTGCTCTTTGAGCATAATCGCCCCACTGCCACTGAGGAGGCATCACACGCAATGATATATGGCTTGGCAAGATCCGTGGGTTTCAGGATGGGGGTAATAAAAACACCTCATGATTGACTCAAACGCCTGCTGGCATTTGGGTGTCCAACAAAATGGCACATTATTGCCTTTGAGGGGGTAAAGTGGGGCAGCTAACTGGGAAAGGGCCAGGGAAAACTTTTCAGGAAAATAATGGTTCCCAAGAAACTCCCTAATTGTTTCTGGGTTGTCAGAGTTGGCCATTCATGGATAGCATCCAACTTATTGGGAGGAATCGCATAACCATCCTTTAAGACCAGGCTCCCAATAAAGGTAACTTCCTCCTTATAAAACTCACATTTTGAAGGCTTAACAAATAGGACCACCTTGTTCAAAGCAGCCACAAATGCTTCAAAGTCTATACCATGTTGTTCGGGAGTTGGGGAGTGAACCAGAATGTTGTCAATATATGCAACTTGCAAGTGAACTGGAGATCAACCTTTACACTGTCAATCATTATTTGAAACATAGCGGGTACATTCTCCAGCCCAAAGGGCATTACGCAAAATTGGAAAATGCCTCACTTCACTTAGATTGTGGTTAGCCATTCTTGCCCTTCCATCACCTAGATCTGGTTGAAGGCATTAAAAAACCAGCTTAGAGAACACATGAAATTTGGCAATTGCTTGTTTGATTGTCCTCTCCATGGCAGGGGGTAGGGATTGTGAACTGTAACTTTTTTAAATGTCCATAATCCACACGGGGATGGAGGGAACTATTGGCTTTTCTGGCGAAGATAATGAGAGACGTGACTGGCAATGTTTCCTTAAACAACCAACCTTTTTAAGCATATCATCTAACCAAGTGTTAAGCACAACCTCCTCCTCCGCTATGTGGGGATACAATGGACAGTTGATATTAGCCAACTGCACCATTGTTCTAAATCCCAAGTTGATTATGTATGAGGAGGCAGACGATCTGCCTTTTCAGAATTGAAGATACTTCAAAAGCGCATTAAATCTTTGGGAAAATTGGATGGAAGGCCCACAGGAGAAATGAGGGAAGTAATAAAACTGCAACCTTGAGTTCAAGAGTGTCAACTAAGGTAAATTCACCCTCCAGTTGATCATTAACAAACAGCAACATGTTTGATTCCAGGTGGATTCTAACATATTGTAAGCGCCACCATCCAACCCCCAAGATCACCAAAAACACCAAATTTGGAATAGCAGAAAACTGATCACAGAAGCTAAACTGGAGTACCAAAAAAGGTACTGGTCGACAGACTATACTTAATGTATGGGAGGCTGATGAAGCCACCATCACTGGTGGACCTACGTTCATGTCCAGTTCTAATTGTTGGGCTAACTTAAAACTCATGAAATTACCTGTAGCTCCGGTATCCACCAAAGCCTCAAAGGAGACATGGTGAGATTTAAAACCAATCTTCATAGGTAATAAAAAATAAGCAAAATTTGTTTATTGGTAGATTTGGGCGTTTATGTTGCAACTGAAGAAATGGCAGGCAAATTGAGGGAAAGGTTGAGGGCTTTTTCTGGAGTAAAGTTGGAAAGAACAAGGGCTTGGGAACTGGCTTTTTTTCATCTGGGCTTTTACTGATTCATTTATAGGTGAACCGGGATAATCCAACTCCAACACAGGAGTGTTGATGGGCTCTGAGGCTGGAACTAACACTGGTTCAATGGTAAAAACTGCATCCAGGTCATCATTTAGTACTCTTATCATAAAATTTTCCCCTTGATAGCGGGAAGTATGGCAAGGGGTGGCGTTAATAGTGGTTGCAGCGTTACATATCTGATCTACTGTTCCTCCTAAGGTGGACCAAACCTCATGATGAGCAGAAACCAAATCCAAACTTGATCTAAAGATTTCCTGAAGCTTATCATTAGAGAGGTCCAGTGCAGGAGCCTGTTCATGGAAGGTAAAGACCAAAGAAGCCAAGCTGGGAGCTTCAGCCATAGTAGAGAGCAATTGAAATAAATGGTCTGAGCATGACACAGGGGGTTTCAGGGAAGCTTATTTGATGGCAATCAACGATGTGGGACCCCCGCTTGTGAGGAAGAATGCAGAAGGCCTCCTACCCACCAACGAGCATCCCCTTCTACAGCATCCAACAAAGCGACCCCTTG
>JAKSZP010015295.1:0-26331 GCA_022478985.1 Massospora cicadina | reverse complement strand
TCATCTTTATATTAAGCCTTAGGATGTATTCAGTGTTTAGCTCCTCTACTCACCCCATTAACCACTTTAAGCCACATATTATACCTTATTTCTTATTGGCTTCACATTAACAATTAATGGAAACATCTTAACTGTGTTAGTATTATTTGATCTCAGTCCAGCTTCAACAAGGAATCCTGATCTACTTCAATTATGAACCTGGACTGGGCCATTGCCTCCTGAATTCCTGAATTTCAACACACCCTCAAATGTGATATTCTCCTATACTCATCACATTCCTGATTTTCACTTTGTTCTTGAATTGTAATAACCTTTTTCTTAATAAAATACATTTACAATCCTATTTTTTAGTTTAAAGTCCAATTCTCTAAGACAGAAAATTTCCAGCCTTCTGAGAATTGCTAGGAACCTCTGGACTTCTGAAGAAATTTAGGTTCAAACTTCCTTTTTTCTGACCTAGGGATCTATAAGTAGCCAATCATTTACCCTTAGTATGTTTCCAAGAGAGCGCAAAGCTGAGAACCTCAATAGCCAGGTAAAGAACAAAAAGTGACAATGATTTCATACTAACTGAAGGTCACCTCCTCAATGACCATTTTTGCCTCCCAATCATTTTGCTCTCTGATTTTTGATTGAGTGTGGGTAAATGTTGAAATCTGGGTTGACCAACCATAGAAATAAAAAATTAATTGTTTAATTATACACTAATTCACAATTATTATAAATAAGCTTATAATAAACATACCTTGCATTTACACCGGTGTTAACTTTATTATTTAATTACTATTAATTGCCTCACCTAAACGAATCCAATTTATGTTAATTTTTCAATTACAATCAAATCTTTAATCATCTCTCACAATTCTCAAAGCCCTAAAAAATAGATTATATCATTGATGCGCCCATAAGATCTGTAGCCTCTACTATCAACTACATTGCCCCCACCAGCGTAAACTAATCATTGATAGAGTTTACAATCCATTTAACTCATCTATTTGCCACGGGCTCAGTTGTAATAGGCTGACTTCTATTGTTGTGTAAATTGCCAAAGGTCAAAGCCTTAGCATCCCTGGCTCGCTCAATTAAAATGCAGCTTCAAAAATCCCTCAGTGCTGTTTATTTATATAAAAAACCTTTCACTTTAAGGAACAAAGTATCTACTTGATAAAATATAACACTGACTGACTGAAAGATAATGCACAGCCTAAGCTGGTGGGTCTAGAAGCATGATTTTTGCACGGGAGGTTCTTATATAATGTAGGTTAGCACTAAGAAAGGTTATTGAAATAAGTAATAGAATAAAGAGTTTTATATGTAAGAATTGAAATTTTATATGTTTTAATGGTAATCGTTATTTTTTTACAGCTGAGCAGTTTGATATTTGATTGATTCAATAGCAATAGGTATAAAAAATTATGCATGAATTTTAACTATCCAATTATATCTTAATCTTTAAGCTCCACTGCTAAGATTAAAGTTTATTGATACTGTGGATTGTCTATTTAGTGTTTTATCAATATTATCAACGCGTAAATAGATATTGTATTTTAGGCAAGTTATATCCAACTTTGTGGTATAGACCTAAGTATCATATTGAATATAAAAATATCCTAATACGAATTATCTTAGTATTATACCCGCGCTTAAGCTGCAGAAAAATTATGGAATTACAAATACATCACAGAGGTAAGCACTTTAATAGATTTTTGTGGTTTTTTTTGTAAAAGCATTCACTAAAAAGTTGTTTTTATTATCCATGCTTAAATTACAGAATTTTAATTTCAACATAAAGTTTTTCTTTCCCATAATTATAACATTAGTTAATATGATCTGATTTGAACACCAATTTTTGATAATCACACAGGAGAGATGGGCATATTCAACAAAAACCAATTAAACTGGGCGAAATCCATAACAGGCAATGGACAAAATGGTGCACAAAATGGAAATAAACGCCCTAAAGGGGGACTGGGAAACATGGCTGCCAAAAACCACAACCTGAGACACCTCCCAGGTTTGTGGAGTTCTCCATGAAACAAAACCAGTACATGGAAATCCAGTATAACCAACCCCTTTTGAAGGTAGAGCATGGGCTCCAAATCTACATAGGGGTTGAGTCTCTAACTCTGCGGGAGAAAGTGTGTGAGGCACAGGCCTCCCTCTTCCCCTAAGCAGTGTATGTTAACATGGAAATGGTCCCATGCGGCTGGGTCAATTTGGTCTTTGAGACCAAAGAATATGCAGACACCGCTGCAAAAGTATGCATTGAAGCTGTCCTCCCTGAGGGCAAACGAATTGTGTACACTATGCGCACCAGATGGAACAAAGCAAACACTTTGTTCATCTCATTCAACTTACTCCCCACCATCCTCCCCCGCAAGCAAATAAAGGAGAAGCTCTGAGCTGACTTAAACACTATGGAGATATTAACAACTTAAATTACAACGGTTTTAAATAATGCTGAACCTGTGCACAGGAAAGGCAATCACCATGATACACCCAATCCCTGAGGTGGCTGTGGACCTCACAAAATGCTTTGTACAGCGCAGTTTCACCTCCCAGATGGGAAGGTGTCAGAGCCATCCTGCGTCACACCAGAACGCGCACCGCCTATCTGCAACCACTGCACCGCATTGGGGCACAAGGAACATGCATGCCCCGTGAAGGAGGGCATCATGGCTCCAGAATTCTGCGACGCCGCCATGGATGAAAACAATGCAGAATTTGGCAAAATGATTGATGTCAACCACGCCTTCCAATGGGGCGAGGATGGGCAATACCTCATCATAGATCCAGTAACACCCAAAGCACACAAAATGATGCAGAAGGCCCACAAACGGGAAGCAGCTAAGGCTGCATCACTCACAGCCTTTGCCATCAACCCTGGCAAAATTTAGGAAGACATTGAGGGAATCAGACGAGCCAACCAACTAGAGCAGACTGCTCAAGCTGAGGAGGACATTGAGGAAATTATCTAAGTCACCCAATCAGAGGATTACGCCCAAAATGAAAATTTTCTCAAGATTGCAACTAAAATTAACAAATGATATTAATCAAGCGAACTTAGCAGAACAAATCAGCTCCTCTATGGGCGAAAAAGTGGGACCCAATTCTCCAAATTTGCACCCCAAAACCACAGAAACAACTCAGCGCACCGCACCAGCCCACCATGGGTCACAAGTGGAAGAAAATGCCACAATTTCTAAAAACTGCAATGTCCATGAGAAATTGACACAGGATATGGAATTGGACGATGCCACAGAATATATTGGCCCAATGACACGAAGCAGGGCTAGCAATAAGGGCGTTGGGTGTGGGCTGAGCAGCCCTCCCAACTGCTCCTGAGGCGCTGCGGGTACTTTAGTGATAATATGGATGCTAAACATACGGGAGCCAGGGCTCATGCATCCTGAGCCAAAAAGATGGATTTCCTGAAATAACCCCCTGTAGATATCTTGGCCATCCAAGAAACCCACTGTCTACAGGGGGAGGAGGGATCCTGGTCAGCCAGGGTCTCACCATCCCTATCAGTATGGATGACACACTATGGGGTGGTCATCAGAAATAACAAAAAACTAAAAATCACAAACTCCTCCTCATATATGCACGGCCAAACCTAGTTGCAACGGTCATAAACTAAGAGGATACAATTTTGATAGCAAGCATCTATGCACCATGCACTGAAGCTGAGAGGAAACAATTCCTCAAAACTATCCCAACAGTCGCCCTCCCACCTGATACCATCCTACTGGGTGACTTCAACATCTGAGATAACCCCAACATGGACCTATGGCCTAATACCAGCGGATACCCACTGGGGCACATCAAATTCCATGAAATGAAGGCATCCCTAGGCCTACATGATACCCTCCCCCCCAGGTCACCACTCCTTCCCAACATGACCCGCCCCAACATATGCGATGGAACGCTCATCTCAATTAACCACATTGACAACATCATCACACTGAAAATCCACCGCTCAAACATCTCCACCTTCGCAACAAAAGAAATCAATTTCTCTGACCACTGCCTTGTTTCAGTGCAGCTCTCACCAACCTGAACTCCCACACAGGCGTTGACCTGGAGGAAGCTACACCCATAAAACATAAAAATGCCAAAATATCTGACTGGGTTGAACATGAGGCCACAAACCCAGAATTCACAACCCCAATCTTACTTGGATCCCATCAAAACCTGGGCAAATTTCAAAATTGAACTAATAAATAAAACTCTTCACATCCTCTCGCATAAGTACACTGCTGACACAGCCGCAATCAGGTGCACCTTAGCAGAACTGGACTACCTCGAGCTCAACGCCCCAAAGTCCAGCTACAGCCCCAACTGGGGGCACAAATGGGCGGAAATATTAGCCCGCCTAAACGCTCTCATTTTCGAACACCAGCACAGAATCAAAGTATCAAGAAAAGGTAAGTTCATAAAAGAAGGCAAAACCTGCTTGACATACTTCTTCCACCAATTCCACTCTTACATCAGCCAGCCTACATGCACACAGGTATGCAAAGTTGATGGCACCGTGGCAACTGATCCAAGGAGGTCAAAATGGAAGTACACTGCTACTACACCAAACTATACCACGACACCTCAACAGATTCCCCCAGAAAATTAAAGATTTTATACACACCACTAGAATGCAAAGCACATCGCCAGACTACAACCTCCTAAACATAATAACAATGGAGGAACTCCAGGACACAGTCTGCGGTGCATCCCGTAGGAAATGTCCAGGGCCTGATGGGATACCCTACGAATTTTACAAGAAATATTTCAAACAATTCGCCCCCCCTCCTCTTAGCATCAATAAACCAGTGCATGATGGGGAAAATCTCCTACCTGGTGACCAGGACTCCTATGTCATAACCCTGTACAAAAAGGGTGACAAATTGGACCTGTCCAACTGGCGCCCAATTGCACTCTTTAACACTGATACAAAACTACTTACAAAAATTTTAGCAACCATAATAGGCACAATAGCCTCCAATATCCTGTCAACCAATCAGTTTGGGTTCATACCAGGGTGTTCAATATGGATTAATATACACTCAGTCGCCAACATATGTCAGTCCAAAGCATCTGGAGCCCTGATATTCCTAGACCAGGAGAAGGCATATGACCACGTTAGCTGGCCGTACCTGAAGGAATGCCTGAGCGCCTTCAAACTCCCACCCAGATTCATAAACTGGGCGATGCTCCTTACAGAATCAGCATCCATGGCTGTATGCGGCCCTGGCTTTCTAACCAACAAGATCACACCACGCAGAGGGCTCAAACAAGGGGACCCCCTCAGCCCGCTTCTGTATAACTTCAGCTTTAATCCACTCCTTTGTGTTGCTGACTCACGCCTTATGGGCATAACTGCACAAGGCCAGTCACCAGTCAAGATACTAGCCTTTGCGGATGACTGCATGACATGTATAGCTAACAACAATGATGCCCGCCAACTGGAACGCACATTAGAGGAATATTCCATTGTGAGCAACGCGTCGCTCAACAAAAGGAAAACGGAAATAATCCTCTTAGGCAAGTACATTAACAACTGGGCTACAACACCCAAACCTCACAGCCCCCACGAAGGAACAACCCCTCATCTTCCCTTTGCATCACCTCCTTCAACCAACCCTGTCCGCCACCTTAGGGTATGGCTGGAGACAAGAGGGTACTCCAACGAGACAATGGAGAACAACCTACTACAGAGGATGTCCAACTGCGTCGCCTCCCTTAATGGAAGATCCCCAGGACTAACGGGGTGAGTAACATTTGCCAAATCACTCATCTACCCAATGCTGTGGTTCCCCACACAAGCAATATACTTCTCACCTACTTTCATGTCCTCAATCTGCGCACTTATCCAGGGATGGCTGTGGCCTGGGACCCAGCCACCTGTATGGGTGGAAACACTCTTTGGCCCACGCTCCAGTGGAGACATGGGCCTAATAGACTTTGAGGTCCACGCCATCTGTATATTGGGCACCTGGATAAAGGAAGTCCTAGCCCCAGACCTCCCACAACGACGCTGGTCTAGAGCAGCGAGGGCCAACTTTGCACAGGCACTAAAACTATTAAACCCACACAACCCGTCCAGCCTGCTCGCATACCTTGCAAAACACCCCACCATAGAAGGCCCCCATGGAAATCCCCCACACTTCAAACGCCTCCTCCGCACCATTTGACACATGGGGTGGTCCATAACACTCAGAGGCACTATTCAGGGAAGGGACAGGCCCAGATCCCACTTCACGCTAAGGAACCCAGAGAACAACCCCTAGAGGGAAACACATGAAGTGGCCCTAGTCAATTCAAGAATCAACTACCTAGATGCTTTAGACATCCCATATGATCTCACAACGCAGAAGACAATATGGAGGCTAATACACCATCCGCTCCTCCAACCAAGGGTAAGAGCTAACACCTGGCGTTGCCTCAGAAGAACCTACAGAACAGCAGATCACTCCAACTTTCTCCATGCAGAGTGCACAGTGTGTTGAGGGGATGGCACCCTACATTACCGTCTTGAAGCATGCCCCCATCTAGAGCCATATGGCAGGAAGTTACGCGCCTGCTAAGGATCCAAAATAACCAAGAATTATTAATCTCCAGGAGCCTCTTCATGCTCTAACTCGAATCCTCAATACTACCTACCCTCTGCTCCCTCATGGTAACCATTGCAATGTGGACAATCCACACCATAGCTTTGGATGCTTTCAAGGGAACCATACCTACCACCCATGAGATAATCAGCATATTCCATGTTCACCTACCAGAACACTTCCAAGCTTGGCTTTATGGATACTTGAAGCTGAGGCAACAAAGGTTTATAGAGTCATGGTTCTCAGTCTGGTTTATGCACATGAACCCCTTCCTCCACACCTGCTCCATAACAGGGGAAACCCCCTCAAAGTAGTGCACTCAACCCCCCTCACAAATCAGGCGATATTGGCTGCAACAGGGGTAGCTCATCTACTCTGAGGTGCCTATTTTAGTTAGTTACACTTCACCTCCCCCTATCACATTATGTATTTTGGTATTGCCCGTCCCCTGGTCTGCTTGCCTCAGTTAAAAAATAATTTCAACATGAAGGTATGCTCTTTAGTAGTCTTGGTTATTGATAAAATCATTTGCTAAAATTAATTTTTATTGGTCTAACAAAAAAGTAGCTTTAGTTAACAGTCTTATTATATGTTTGGTCCCAGCATGACATCTTTAATCTGAAGTGTGTTAGTGAGATCGTTTTGATTTAAGCTTTTTAGTGGATATACTTATTCTTTACTACCTTTAGCTATATAATCTATTTAAAGTTAATAGAAGTTTGTTTCCAGTACAAGCATCTGAAAATTGATTTGTTCATCATAAACTTTTCAGGTAAGCTTATTTGATGGTTATAATTATTTTTCAATAGATGTTTGTTTACAGTATAATCATCCATAATCATCTGAATTGTTTGCAAATATATTTAAGGTGAGTTTTGTTTATTAATTGGTAATTTTTTAGTAATCATATTAAAATTTTAATTTCATCATAAACCACCATAATTGTTTATATTTTCTAACTTTCCCATGGTAAATAATATTTTAATTACTCAAATATAAAGTAAGAATTTTAATGACCATCTAGTACTAAAAAAAAGTAAGAATTTTAATGACTTAAATTTCAACATCCATCTGAAATATTTCATAACCATTTTATAAGATGAGTTCATTTTTTACTTGGCAATATTTTTATTAATTTTAATGTATTTGTCTAATCTTACTAACATCATCATTGTAAGTTTTTATTTTTTTGCTTGATATAATAAAAGTAGTAATCATGCAGAGTTTTATTTCACTATAAACTGTTATATCCTAAAATTTTCTTATATATTGTCTAGGCATGTTTTGATTTTTTACTTCTTCTACTATATACATAAGTAAATGTTTATTTCTTTATTTGTTTGTAATGTATGCATTTCTATATATTTATCTGATTGCAATATACTTTGGTGAGTTGTTGTGCGCATGCCTGCAAAGGTTTCTGAATTGTTATAGCCATTTTTAGTTAAATAGCATATATTTATAAAGTAAAATTCTAAATTTTTAATGGTAATCAATAGATTGGTACAACTGAGCAGTTTTATATTTGGTTGATCTGATAGTAAATGGTTTTGCAAGCAGTTTGTGGTTTTTTAGGTTGATTAATAAGCTTGATGGTTTTAGTAAGCGGTTTGTAATTGGTTAATCTGATACAGAAATTGGTTTTGGTAAGTTGTTGATGGTTTAATGGTTGTTTCAATAAGATTAGTTTGTTTTTACCAAGCAGTTTTATATGATTGATTTTTAAATTCAATGGTTTTAGCTAAATGGTATAGTGTTTATCTATATAGATAACTAAAAATAATATTGCAAGCAATAGTCTATGTAAATAAGTGAGTGTTTGTGTGCGTTAATGCCTGATAAAACTATGGCATGTAGAGTTTTTGAAAAAAATTGATATATGTGATGAGTGGTTCACAGGTGCACCTCAAAGCTGGATTTTTAATGTGTAATATAAAACCTAATTTAAATAGTTGAAATCATCTGGTAATAAATAAGCTTGAGCAATGTCAGGTAACTGCACTAGTCTTTATATAAAGCATGTACTGTCATTTTTGAAGGGGCTTGGCCTTTTACCTTAGCTTTAGAAGCTGATGACAACTAAAACTAAAAACTGAAATCCTCATAGCCACTGTGAGTATCCAATACTACAATGTGCTTATTTTAAAAAAAAATCTTATAGTGAGTATTTTATGATTAATTCTCAGTTGCAAAAAGATACTGTCATCATACAGAAATTCTTTTATTAGGTTAAAGCCAAACTAAGCAGTTAATTTAATGCAAAAGTACCAATTACATTAGTGCCAATAAAAAAGAATTAAAAAATTACTCATATGCCCTTACATAAAAATAGAAATAACTAGAAATGTTCAAAAATGTTTTGTATTATAAGAAAGAGTTTTGAGACCTTTTTGTTAGCTTCTCAAGTAAAATCCAATTAGGACAAAACATGAATGATATATAGAAAAACACAATTTCAGCTGAATGTTCATAATTTATATATAAAGTTTCAGAGGCAAAATGCACTTAAACTGAGCCCAAAAAGGTAAGCCTAAGCCTTGAAACGTCAAAAAATTGAACTGTTTAGCTTAGCTCATGCATCTATTATGCAATAAGCGGATCTAATTAAAAAACCACAGAGACCATTTCAAGTTTCTTTTCAAGATTATGGGGCTGTAACTAATATTTTTTGGTAATGTTAAGCTTTAAAATTATGAAAAGACATAATATAAAGTAAACAACAAGATAAAATCTCTGTAGATGAGAACATGAAATTGAAGGCTACAGTATAGTATATTTGTAATAAAGAAGCTCTATAAAAACCAACTTTTCTTTCTCATTGCAAACACTTTTGCAACCCATTCAATTCAAGACTAAATCTAGTTTGATAATCTCATAAAGGGGATTAGTCTGCGCCCATGTCTGGGAGCAGTTGGGCAAGCAAGGCAAGAGGAGCAGGCGGAAGGCCCGCGGCCTCTAACATTTGAAAACGCCCCGGAGAATCTGGCTGGATATAAAAAAATCTAAAAAAAAAGGCGGTCACAATTTCCCCAGAGATACTCATGTGGCAAGCACGATGCAACCAGTACATCAACACGCCACATTCCTAGCCACTTTCGTCGGTGGAATTTGGAGTCCGTGTGTATCTGGACATCAAAAAATGGCCCTATGGGAAAACTTTTGTGAAGATGTACACAAAATTTTCCCAACCGCGGTGTACGTTGCACCTCACTCCATGTTGCACGGTTGGCTGGACCTAGGTTTCAAAAGCAAAATAGCAGCAGATGAGGCTGCAGTGGTGCGCATAGTGGTCAACCTCCCTGAAGGGCAATGGGTCGTCGAAACTAAATGCACCAGATGGACAAAATCAAACCAAATTTTCCTCACGTTTGACTTTTTGCCTACTACGGTAAAACGTGACATTTTAGAGCAACACCTGAAAGATGGTCTCGCCATATATGGCAAAATACAATCTTTTGAAATGCAACGTTTCACGCTGATGCCACACCTGTGCACTGGCAAAGCCATCGCAGTTCTGACCCCAACTGAGGAGATCGCGAAGGACCTAACCCAGATCCTGCACTCCACCTTTATTGACATCACAGGGCACACCACCCACCCATTCCAGGTAACCGTGGACAGCGCTCCACCCATTTACACCCACTGTGACGCATTCGGCCATAAGGCGCATGCATGCCCCATCAAAGAGGGCGTCACATTCCAAGAGCACCCCTTGGCGGCCATGGCCAGCGGAGAGGTGCACTACAAACCAACCGCAAGCACCAAGGAGGCTTTCCCATGGGGAGCACAAGGCTGCTACCTATTGGTAAAGCCCATCTCCCCACAGGAGCGGAAGAAGGCCAAGCAGGCCCGTAGGACTGTGGCCAAGGAAGCAGCCAAGGCCACCACCACCATCCCACACTCACAACACCAGGAGGACATGGAGACCTTCGCGGTGGAAGCAACTCGGGAATCCATCACCCAATCAGATTGGGAGGCCCATGCTGAACGGGCCACTCAATTCAAGGATCCAATGGGAGATTTGATCTCACCCAATTGCTGCACCCAAGCCCCAATCAAAACCAACTTGGGACCTATCCCAACCAAAAAAAATTTTTTTGCCCCACTCGACGGTGCACTGAACTTATCTGCACCACAAAAAATTCGTCCAACGTTGGGAAAACAAAAAGTGAAGGCCAAAGCCAATGCGACTCTTTCTGCAAAAATTAACAAAAACCCAATAGCATTGCTGCTAATACCCACGCTGCTGTGAAAGCCCGTGGGGACCTGAAAGAGGCTGGTGGGCCTGGGGGGCCACCCCCTCACACCTAAGGTGCGATGGGGGAAACCTTCACTCTAGGGATGCTGAATATCGCTGGACTCAAGGCCTCCCCATCCCGGGCTAGGAAGCTGAGTTTTTTACAAAACAATTTACCCGTGGATATCCTGGCCATCCAGGAGTCCCACTGTCCACGAGGTTCCGAGGAAGCTTGGAAAACAATGCTCCTACCATCCCTATCCTTTTGGTCAAAGCACTGTGGGGTGCTAATTTGGAAAAACAATTTTTTCAAATTTACATCTTCAGAAACATTCCTAAATGGCCTAGTGCTCGTTGTCACCTTCTCATGGGCCAATGTTGCACACACAATTGTCAACATTTATGCCCCAAACGGTGCACATGAGCGTTGGGAATTTTCTCATCAGTCAAATCTCTCCCGCTACCCCCCCAATTCTTTCCTAATTAGTGACATGAACTGTTGGCTAACCTCACCAACGGACTGGTGGCCGCCCTCACCCCACGCCCCACAGGGTCATGTAGAACTACGCGTTCTAAAAGCCACCCTTGGGTTAATGGATGCGCTGCCACGACATGCCCCACTGCTCAAAAACATGATGCGTCCCCACATCCACGACGGCCAATTAAGGTCCATGACCTGCATCGACCTTATTCTAGTGCCGGCGAAATTCCAACCCCACATCTCCCACTTCAAAACAACGAAAATGGAATTCTCCAACCACTGACTGGTCTCAATAACATACCACTTACCCACCACAGTTGCAAAGGCCCCACATTGGTGCAAAATCTGCCCCCAGAGCTCGCGTCGCCAGGATTTTCCATGTGGGTGGAAGAGGCAACTTTGGCAAAATCGTTTGTTGCACCGTTTTGCGTGACCCCATTTCCACATGGGCAACTTTCAAAGAAGACACCATCCGCCACTATCACCATCTCTCATCCAGATGCTCACGAGCCACATTGGCAGTTATATCGCGCGCACTGGCGGAATTGGCCCACTTGGAGTCCAACATTCCAGCCTTAGGATATAGCCCTGCATGGGGCCAGAAGTGGGCGGAGGCAGCCGCCCACCTCAACGCACTTGAAAGGCAACACCAACTTCAGGTTTGTGTCCAATACAGGGCCACACGCATCACTAAAGGTGACAAGTGCACCGCATACTTCTTCAAAAAATTTTTGCACTACGCCAGAGCATGGCCTGCACACAGGTGCAAAGATCGGATAATTCTATTGTGGACACACTGGCCAAAGTGGCAATCAAAACGCAAAGATATTACTCTGAGTTATACCAAGCTGAACCAATTCAGCTGGCCGAAATGGCGGAATTTCTCAACCGAGCTCATATCTGCACCATTTTCCGATACCTGGAAATAATGAATTTAATTACTCCAACAAATTATGGACTACCATTCGCGGTGCGCCAAACCGAAAAAGCCCAGGCCCAGATGGCATTCCATATGAGTTCTACAAAAATTATTTTAAATATATATCCCCATTGCTGCTAGCCTCACTCAACCAAAGCCTGTTGGAAATGCGCCTCCTACCAGGAGGACATGAGGCCTTTATGGTCACACTCTTCAAGAAAGGGGATAGGCTAGACTTAGCCAACTGGCGCCCCATTTCTCTAACAAACACAGACACCAAAATTTTAACCAAAATCATGGCTAACCGTTTAGGGACTGTAGCATCTGCCACCATCTCCCAGAACAATTTGGTTTCATCCCCAGAAGGTCAATTTGGGATAACGTGCACTCTGTAGCTAATGTGTGTCAGTCCACAGCCTCTGGGGCACTTGTATTCTTGGACCAACAAAAAGCTTATGATAGAGTAAACTGGGAATACCTTAGGCCTGCCTCCAAAAATTCCGCCTACCTCCCCGCTTCATTAACTGGGTGATGCTGCTCACGGAATCTGCAACAATGGCAGTGCGCGGCCCAGGTTTCCTAATGGAAGTAGTCCGTCCTCAAAGGGGCCTGCAACAAGGGGACCCCCTCAGCCCACTCTTATACAACTTCAGCCTTGACCCACTACTACGAAATGTGAATGCCCAACTCACTGGGGTCCATGTGCCAAGCCAAACCCCAGTCAAGATGATGGCATTTGCAGATGATTGCGTGGTGGGGGTGTCTAATAACAAAGATGCACGTGCGCTTAAAGCCCTCATCCAGGAATAATTCCCGGGTAAGCAACGCGGCACTGAACGCCTCCAAAACTGAAATCATCCTCCTTGGTCGGTTTCAGAACTGCTGGGCCCCAGCAAGTAGTTCCCAACCTGGCCCATCTGCTCGCCCACGTCCACGCCTTACTAACTCAAAACACACCGCTCCACTGGTGCTCCCCTTTGTGCCACGACCTACCATAGGACTGGTACGCCATCTGGGCGTGTGGTTGGAGGCAGGTGGATACGCGTCAGCAGTAATGGAGTGCCATATACTGGACAACGTGACGAAGTGAATTGCCTCTCTCAGAGCCCACCCTACTACCCTCAAAGGCAGGGTTGTTCTTGCCAACTCTATGCTCCTATCCTAAGTCTGGTTCGGAGCCCACGCCATCCCCTTCTCCCCAAGCTTCTTCAAATTCCTGTATGCTTTGCTACAAGGTTAGCTTTGGTCAGGTCGCCCTCCACCAGTACGGCTAGAGGTCATGTTTGGCCCTCATCATCAAGGTGGCATGGGCCTACTTGACTTCAAAGCCCATGCCGCCAAGATCCTGGGCACCTGGATTGCGGCTGTCACTGCTCCTACACTCCCATCCCAACACTGGTCCCGCGTGGCCCACTCCAACTTCTCCCCGAGCCTTGGGCCTCAACAATCCATCAAACCCCACTCCCTGATGAAATACCTCGCATCACACACATCGGCCACAGGTCCTCACGGGACCAAAACCCACTACAAACGAATCCTACTCTCCATGCGAAGCGCAGAGTGGAGAATTCGTATTAGTGGACATACAACCCAAAGAGGCCGCCCCTCTCCTCAGTTCACACAAGAGGTACAGGGGCTACCCATCCATGATGGTGTGATCCCCATTCGACCCCAAGTCCTATCCAGGGTGGACTACCTGGACATGATGGACATCCCTTATTCCACTGAGACCCAAAAGACTATCTGGAAATCGCACACCATCCTCTGTTGCAGCCTCAAGTCTGCTCCCATGTGTGGCGCTGCCTGAGGCGGGTGTATCGTACAGCTGAGCGCTCTAATGCTTTACACTCATCCTGTGTCGTGTGTGGCCAGTAAGGAACGCTGTTTCACCGCCTGGAGAAGTGCCCCACCTCTAAAGTAATATGGCGTGAAGTCCAACGTCTGCTAGGCCAGGATCAAACACATCCCTTCAGTCTGTCAAGAGATATGTTTGCTTCATCAATGGCCTCCCCCTCCCACCCTCCCTACGTGCTCTGGTGGTTGCAATCGCCATGTGGACTATCCACACGATTGTCTTGGATGCCATCGCTGGATCCATCCCCACCCTCCCTGAAGCTGTCCACAGATTCTGGTTTCATTTGGTGGATCACTTTCAAGCGTGGATGTTTGGATATCTCCCACTGCGTCGCCGACAGCTGGTCTCCTCCTGGTTCCCAGTCTGGTTCATCAAATCAGACCCCTTCCTCCACACGTGCTCAATAGTGGCTACGCCCCTACACACGTTCCCTCCCCCTTCCCATAAGTGTCGTTCCCGCTGGCAACAAGAGATAGCATCGCTTCTCTGGGGTGCCTCCCCCTGGTACTAAGTTTTGTCTCGTCTGAGTCATATTTGGAAGTGTCCGTCCCATGGTCGGCCTTCCCCGCACTAAAACTAAATTTAATGAAGCTCTATAAAAACCATAAACAAAATGGGTGAAAACTAATGATCATTTAATAATTAAGTTGTATAAAAAGTTATCCATATTGTATCTCAGTAAAAATGAAATTTTCCAAACATTGCATTTTTGATTGCATTAATCTTGAGGTCTTAAGAATTTAATGTGGGATTTAAGGTAATTTTTTAATGATGTTAATTATTATGGTAGTTTTAAATATCCTGAAAGGGTACTCATGCTTATTGTCAAAAACCATATAGAGAACCTCAATAGACTACACAGGCTCTTTGTTAAAATCTTAGTTTTTTCTTAGACTTCCTTTTGGTGCTGATACCTGGAAATATGATACTTTGTGTGACATCCTTTTATTGAATTACTTTGTAACTTAACCATAGAAAGTGAAACTGAGTCATATTTCATAAATGTGTCCATGTAGATATAGTATTCTATATAATACAAGCTCTCTAATAATACTCTCTTCTAGTCACTTTTTTATTAAAACTGTAAGCTTTATATATTTTTACCTGGTGCAACTTCCAAAATCTGTGTTTAAATTAATTTATAAATAAGTGCCCCATTTGTCTCACACAATATTTAATGTCAGACTAACTTTGTTGAAATTATTACCCACAAAAGATGTTTCACCATTAATACTTCAGCTATTGTAACAATTAGAATTTAGGCAAGCCTCTCTATTGAGATTATAAGATGAGACTATTGGTAAATTGGAGATGTGAGCTATGTATTATATTAGCAACGCCATGACAGATATAAAATCTAAAGCTAGTAGCATATCTGTCAGAAAAGCGGCAAGTTAAGTTTATACCGGCCTGCCAGTATGGATGCCCAAACACCCAAATGGCAAGCCTAAATTCCAGAGGCACTGCTTCTAGAAAGACATTAAATTGAGCAGGGAGAGATTTCACCAGCGAGCGACAATGGGTCATGAATGTAATTAAAACCTGGCAACAAACCAGGCTATCAGGCCCCAGGGCCCATGGGTTTTGGAGCTGGAAAAACATATATTGGAATTGGGGTTAGATTTCATCATAAGAAATAAACTGAATTTGGGAAATGGGATTTTTATTAAAAAAAGATAGAAAATCAACTGTCAATTTTCTCAGTGTATTACAACTGCTTAAATAGATGATTGATTTGGGGAATATCTTATAAAAGCTTAGGATCAGTGCCCTCAAGAATCACCTAACCCAACGAACTTCAAGTGAGGTGGAAAATGAATTATTCAAACTGACTATGAAATTGTCAGCGGATGGCTGATTCATTGTCAGTTCATCCCCAGATTCCCAAATTTCATATTTTCTTCTGTTTTGATGGCTATAGTGATGGCGTCTTGACTGACGGCTAACTGGAACCTCCCAAGGCAACCCCACTTAGGGGTGGTCCCATGAGGTTGAAAATGAGGTAGGAATGCCCAACCCGCCTGCACCTGGTTGCTCTGGCATCCATTAGACCAGACTATAACTACTGGATGAGGAATTTTAATACTTCCGAGGAGGGTTTCAAACTTGCTTCAGCTTTTCCCAATGGCCCGATGCCATTGGAGAATTTTGCCAATTATCCAACATTAGATGCTTTATAAATAAAGATACATTCCTGTCAGGTCTTGTTTCCAATGATTTAGGGCTCTCAGCTATTGATGATGAGGGCTCGTTGCCCTCAACTTTATTTGGACCTTTTGTCCCAAGAGAAAGCTGACTCAACAAAAGGTTGACACAATTCCCCTTAATTCGTTGTATTAATTAATCTGAAGTTAATATTGGAACAGGAGGAGAAATCCTCAAAGGGAAAGCTGTTACAACTCGCTCATAAACCACATGGGCGAGGTCGCCCTGTGAGATCAGAGGGATAGAAACCCCTTTCTCAGACCCTTTTTTGATGGGAAAGGGAACACCCCAATCTAAATGGAAAGGGCACTCCCCTGGACTTACATTACCCTTTCCTTTTGTAAAAAGGGGGCGCCACCACCATGGAATTGAGAGAGAACCACATTCTTATGGGCCTTGGGCAACTCAATCACCATTAGCATAGCGATCTTGGGGGAGGATGAGGTGCATCTGGGTGGGTGGCATGGATAGCCTCGTTATCTCTGAGCAGTTAGCGCAGTCCCACGCGCCAACCAAGATGTTCTCATAGGTTAGATAGTCTTTCCATGCAATGAGATATTGGACTGATCGGTGGGATTTGAGGGAAGCCAGGATGCCCTCAACTTCAGCTTCCTCAGCTCCATCGATTACAATGAGCTCTAGGTCTGCTGGAAAAGCTCCAACAAATGTGGACAGCTGGGAGACATGGAACATTGAATGTTGCTTCCAGTGGGGTGGAAACTTCAGACATAAGGCAACAATCCCTATGTCTTCTTCCATCAGATGGGGACCTGAGCAATTACTTGCAAACTTGCGTGTGGACACCTGCATCTGCAAGTGACGCATGTCAAGCATGACATATGTCTTCACCTTTATCTCATGAGCTGTGAGCTGCTTCAGATCTGCAAACCGTTTGTAATCGTTTATGGCTCTAGTTAAATGCTCCTGAATAGGGACTGTGTGTTAAAATATGCTGAGCGGGATCAGCTGCAGCTGGTACCTCTGGATGAAGGCTTGGACCAACTGAGAATGAGGGATTATAACACAAGGTTGCTTCATAAATGGAGAAGCAAGTGGACGCATGTGTTACATTGTTGTACGCAAACTGGGTGAGGGTAAGGTCGTCCACCCAAGTATCCTGAACGGCTTAAGCGCAGCACCGCAGGTATTTCTCCAAGATCTGATTGACTCATTCAGTTTAACTATCTGGCTGTGGATGGTATGCGGTGGAACAGAATGATGTTATCTTCAAGATCACCAAGAGCTCATTCTAAAACTGTACCTTAAATTGGGCCCCACAGTTTGCTGATAATTTCCTGCAGGAGCCCAAACATTGAAATATATGATGCACAAATAGGCGGCATTTTCTTTGGAGGTAATAGCGGAGGAGCACGGGATGAACAGGGAGAATTTAGTGAAGCGGTCTACAACCACCATAACTGCTGTAAACCCCTTAAAGCTGGGAAGCTCAAAAATAAATTCCATGGACACCTATATCCAAAGACACTCTTCCTGCTGCAAGGGGTGAAGAAGACCATTCCTGCCAAACTGGTCTGACTTGGACTGCACACACGTCACACAGTCAGCAATCCAGGCGGGAATATCCTTTGACAATCCAGGCCAGTTGTAGTTACGCTTCACTATATTAATGTTTTTTATTTCCTTGGATGACCAACTGTGGGGGGATTGTGATGAGCTTGAATAACTTCAGCTTGGAGAAGGAAAGGAACCCACACCTAAGACCTAATTTGGAATAGCCCCTCGGCTTACATTTATAAGGAATGCTTATAAACTTTGAGGGATACCACTCCAAGAGTCTACCCCCTCTGCACATGCCAACTGCGTAGTTAAGAACCACAACACCAACGGCACGTCTGGAGCTAAAACTGCTACCAAACCCATTAGAGGGACAACTGTCTAGATTTGAGTGGGGGAATGACCGTGATGAGATCCGCTTCAACTGATTCCGTTGGGCAAAGTGCAGGATTGTGACTTAGAAAATTGGGAAGGACGTTCAGGTATCACTTCACAAACTCATAATTGAATTTAAAGCTGCATAAGTCCCGTTAGGTTTGGTCCTGACAGTGCGCCAACTTCTGTGGCTTGCAGAAAGATAATAGAGGTTGGTGGTCAGTATTTACAGTCAACTGGTGATGAGCACCCTGTAAGAGATATTCCAGCGGGTCAAGGCTCATGCCACGGCTGCTAACTCCTTATCATAGATTGCCTGGATTGCTCAGTTGAAGAAAACTTGCTGAAATAGTAAGTAACTGGTTTCCAATCCATTATGCACCTGGAGCAAGACAGCCCATACTGCGGTAGAAGTGCATCGCACACTACAATATAGAGCTTGGAGGGATCCACGTGTTTAAGGATGGGGGTGACAAAAACACCTCCTTAATCAAATCAAATGCCTTCTTGCACTCGAGCGTCCAACAAAAGGGGGCATTATTGCCCATGAGTGGGTGGAGAGGGGCGGCTAACTGGGATAGGGCGGGAGAGAATTTCTTTAGTAATATAAAGTGCCCAATGAGCTTCTCAACTGATTTTGGGTTGTTGGAGTTGGCCATTAGCAGATGGCATCCAGTTTGCTGGGCGGTATATTGTATCCATTTTTCAAGACAAAATTGCCAAAAAGGTCACTTCTTCCAGATAAACTTGCATTTTGATGGCTTGACACACAAGCCAGCTTTATGCAGGACTGCCGCTACCACCTCCATATCCTTTGCATGTTGTTTGGGGGAGGGGGAATGTACCAGGATATCATCAATATATGCAATTGTGCAGGAGAATCTGAGATCCATTAACACACTATATTTTCTCTGGAATGTTGCGGGCACATTCTTCAACCCAAAGGGCATCACTCAAAATTGAAATATGCCTCATTTTGTCCGGGTAGTGGTAAGCCATTCCTGACCTTCCATCACTCAAATTTGATTAAAGGCATTCAAAAGATCAAGTTTTGAGAATACATATGACTTTGCAATCTCCTGACCTATGGTCTATTCCAATGGAAGATGTTAGGGGTCCTGCACCATTATATTATTGAGGTGCCCATAATCCAAAGAGGGGTGAGTGACACATCCGCCTTTTTGGCAAGGACAATGGGGGAGGAAACTAGAGATGTCCGCTGGAACAACCAACCATCCTTGAGCATGTTGTCCAACCATTCATTAAGGGTCACATCCTCCCCGCCATATGCGGGTACAGTGGACATTTTATGTTAACCACTTGCACCATTGTCTGAAAATTCAAATCAAATTCCATATCTCAGGAAAGGCGGTTAGCCTTGTCAGAGTCAAAGATGCTCTGATAGCCCATCAACTCAGCAGGAATATCTGGCAGAAGCCCAACATGGGAAACAAGGGTTGTAGTAGAACCACGGCCACAAGTTTTAGTGAGGGTATCCAACAATGGAAACTCGCCCTCCACCTGATTGTTGGAGAAGGACAGAATGTTTGTCTCCAGGTGGATTCTCACATGCTGTCAACGCCACTAACCCACACCCAAAATCACTGGGAACACAAGGGCTGGGAATTTTAGAGAAGCAATCACAAAAACTAAATGGTGGACTGAGAAAAACAGGGGTGCCATACTCTAAAGGAGGGTTGGGTGGCTATTGATGCAACCAACACTGATGGCTCCACGTCCAAGTCTATATTGAGCTGCTGGGCCATCTCCATACTCATGAAGTTACCCGCTGCTCCCAGGTCATCCAAGGCCACGAAAGATACCTAGTGTGCCCCAATACTAATTTTCATTGGTAATAAGAAGTAGGCGGAGTTCTGTTTATTGGAAAATGCAGTCATTTCTGTTGATAAGGAATAGATTGCAACTAGATCAAAAGATGTAACAAAGTTTGTGATAGAAGCAGAACTGGCGTGGCAAAGGGTTTAAATATTTTTCTCTCCAGGCTGGACCACCGACGATTTATAAGCTGGTGTGCTAGAATAAACTAATATGGGCGTGGGGGCAGCTTCAGTTTTTAAAATCAATACAGATACTGATTTGGAGTTGAAATCAGAAACTGAGGTCACGTCGGAAGCTTTAAGCATGAAGATCCCATTTTGAGGATGGACCGAGTAAAAATGTAGAAGGCACTGGTGCAGTGCAGCCATAAAAAACTATTTCAAAACCCTATTCATCTGGTAAGAGATGACCACTTCTGCACCCTTCTCAATTAGAAGGGTGAAAATGGTGGAAAATAATGGACGGTTGAATATTTTAGTAAAAGCGGCAAGTTAAGTTTAGACTGGCCTGCCAATTTGGATGCTAAACACCCAAATGGCAAGCCCAAATGCCAGAGGCACTGCTTCTAGAACGACGTTAAATTGAGCAGGGAGAGATTTCACCAGCAAGCGCCAATGGGTCATAAATGTAATTAAAAACCTGGCAACGAACCAGAATGTCATGTTTATATGACTTTAATAAAGGGACCAACTGCCAAGATAAGGCTGGGCGCCAAGAGTCAAAAAGGTCAAGCTACAGGATCTTCCTGACTTAAGGCACACTTTGGACCAACGCTGGGTGCAGGCCAGATATGCCCAGGTTGGTCCAGGGTAAGTGAAAGATTCCCAGCCATGTGTAATGGCAATGGCGTTAAAATTGATGAGTTACCATCTAAACAACGACAGTTCAATTTAGTTACTTGGTGAACAGGGGTTGAAAACAATTCAATTTTCAAAATTCTAGCTCAGGTCATCCTTGCCTTCAATCAATCACTTAAGTTTGGTCAATCTCTAGCTATAGTATCTGGACGGATGGAAGCATGCGCTTATTGGTGCACCTGTGCTTAGCACCACTTCCACTAACTGATGATTTCCCCATTATTATTTAAGAATAATTCTTTGAGACCAACCTTCCTCATTGGTCATATTCCTCATTAATAAAATCCTTTATAAATTTACATTTTCTTATGTTAACTTGGGAGAACCTGTGTGTGGATGTAAGTCCTGGGGAACATCCTCTGGCGGTTGATTGGTCCATCTTCCCATTTCCGAGTAAAAAGACACCTAAGAGGATGGCAGTACCTCTCATTACTCAGGGCGATCTCACTCATGTAGTATAATAGTGATGGGTAACAGCTCTTCCGCTTCAGATCCCACCCCCAGTACCCACACTCACCTTGGCAGAACTGTTACGGGGAATTAGCAAAATCTGCACCAAAATTGTCGAATTGAAATTGGCCAGATCTAATTTGAGTGGCAATCTGGCCAATGCTTGAATCTCAAATGGCCGGGAAGGCATGAAGACTGAGGTATCAGCCTGAATGCCAACAGTTCCAATTTGACCAATATGCCGATCAAACAAGCACCCTTCTACCAAAGTTGTCAAGGATCATCCTTGATGATCAGGCTATAACATTGGGCACCACCAATGAGGGTTCAAAGCCCCCGTTTGCAATTTGGGCATTGCGGCTGATGTGATGCCACTGACTGAACAAAATGGTCCAGCAACTGAGCGTAGTGTGTTGGGCGCCCCAAACCTGTTCCCAACCAAATGGACCTGTCCCTATGTGGGGTGGCCTTGGGGGATTCCTGTCACTCGTTGGGCCAAATGCTGTCGCACCAACCATCAGAAATTTAACTGAGCCTTGATTTGGACGTTTGAGGTTGAACTAACAGTGACTCAGCCCACCACCAAATTTTGCGATGTTGGTTCTCAAGGAACAAACCCGTCCATTCCCAAAAAATTCGCCAGTCAGGTCGAAATTTCTGGACCTGATCCCAGCTTGTCAATACCCCAATTGACCACTATTTAATCAGTTGCATAGCACTGAGAAAATTGTTGGTCAATTTTCTTACTTTTCCTTAAATAAAATTTTGCCAAAAAAACCAAACTTTTTTATTATCTCTTCTGACCGCATCCCTGATGGCGTTTCCCTGGTGGCCCATCGGTCCATATACCAGATGGGCTCTACCAGTACTCTTGGTCACTATGGCCCCCTCCATCATCAATTGGATTCAGCGAGTCCAATATGTTTGGCTCCACAACCCCTTTATCACTAACTTCTGGCATCAATACATGGGGATCTTGTGGCCATATGTCTACCAATTGCAAGAGAGAATCCGTCTCCTTACCACCCCAGTTGAAATGGCCCCATATGCTGAGGACCTCATCGAGACTATCTCAATTATCCCACCCCCCGCAGAAAGACCTCCTGGGTTGGGAGTGGGTTCAGTGTGGTTTGTCATCAGGATCATACTTACTATTGTGCTGCATCAACAATTCATTGTTTCCAATGCCCAGCTCCATATCAAGTCATTCAGTCAGCAATGCCTCTGGCATTCTGGCTTGCTTTTTGGGTGCTTACGCATCCTGACTGGCAGGCCGGTCTAAACTTCTTCCGCCATTTCCATGACAGTGGACCTCTTCAAGGAGGCCTCTAGCAACATTAACCATTTTATTAGCACAAATTTAATTATTCCATCTGGTGCACCGCTGGAACAATTTGGTCCCCTCCAGACCAAAGCACCCTTGCACTCCAGCCTAGATCACTGCTTGGATATGGACTCCATTTTGGGGTCCACCCAAGTCTTGTTGGCTGTTTGATACCTATTAATCTATACAGCGTTGAATTTCTCGCCTTATGATACTTTAACTCCAGCACCCTCATAGGGGCTATACTTACATAGTACTGATGACTAGTTCCCTGGCGTTGAGGCTGTGCACTTTGCACCACCTCACTGGGAACTGGAGGGTTATAGCCACTCTCCTGACATTAGATGACCAACCACTTTATTTTATATGCACTAATACTATCTGTAGGAATTTCCTGAAGTGTGAATTGGGTGCACCAGCCGTTAGTCACAGCCACGGTGTGGCTAACCTCCATTTTCTCATTTTGCCAATGGTTGGAGCATCTTGGCATTATTTTTGATACCTCTAGCTGGGCAGTACCCACCCTTCTTGCTTGTACATGGTGGATACTGATGCTTCGTGATTTGTAAAATTTTTTCAAGATTTTCCACCAAAATTAACAAAATTGTTATAATTAAAATGTTTTACCTTGGCACTGCATTTGTATGGTAAAAGCAGAATCATCGATGAAGGGCCTGGTGGTGATGGCCTTGTATAACGATGCACAACCCATCACTGAAATGGGTATGGAGCTGTTCATGGCCTAAACGCGTTTTATAGTGATGTTTCCTTATATAAAATTGAGCTCACTATCTTTTCTTATGGCTCTGATATGGAACCTATTTCATTATACCAAATCACCCCAGAGAACCCTCGCTTGACCACTACCATGTTCCGCAGAACACAGGAGGTGGAAAAGGAGTTACTTTTATAATATAAAAATGTTTATGAAATTGATGAAGATATGGTGGGATATGTGACCTCAGTAGCAACAGTGGCCAACTATCCCTCTCCATTCTATGATGCAGAAACATACCCTGGAGGCATGCTTATGCCTGAATTTGATTTTAATGGTGAAAGGTTGGAGTTGTCTGCTATATAAAGACCATTCTGGATATTTTTAGCGACAGCTACCCTTTCATCCCCTTTATGTAATATCAGCACAACTATTTTGGTGGATACAGGAGCCTCTAAGAATTTCTTTGACCAAGACCTAGCTGACTAACTTGAGCTGAGATACATGCCAGGTGGTATGTTTAGGGGAGGGGCTTCCCAAGGATACCCATGCTGAAAGTTCTGGGGTAAGTGGATTATCAAGTTGGCAAATATCATTTGACTGACCGTTTCCAAGCTATCAAAAACCTCTTGTACCCATTATTTTGGGTGTGGAGTGGTGGCGAAAGTTTGACATCATAACCAACTTGAAAGACAATACCTTGTCCTTAACTCTGAAGAATGTATATATATTAGTTGTCCCTTTGGGTGAAGCAAACTCTCAGGCCGATCTGCCCCACTCACAAAATATCCACACCCTCTTTCTTGCACCGTTGCTGAAGCCCTCTTTGGAGGTTCCTTTACCTTCCTGTATGGAGGGGTTGGAATCTTCATTTTGATGCAGCTTCAGCCAATGTACTACCAGCTCATTCAGAGTTTGATTGTGAGTTCAAGCTCTCCATTGATCTGGTGCATCTATCTTCCACGCTTTACCCTTTGACTGTATGGGAGGAAGCAGCATTGGATGTTTGGGTTAAGGAGCAGCTAGCTAAAGGCGCAATATCGTGGCGTACCTCCCCTGTATTCTCCTCACTTTTCTTTGTGGAGAAGGCCAAATGGTATCTTACGCCAATGCATAGATTATGTAAATCTCAACAATGTCACAGTACCAGATTTACATCCCATCCCACTGGACTCACAGATTGCACGCTATTTAGAGAAGGCGAAAGTTTTATCCAAATGGGTTGTTTAAATGCATTAAATCAGATCCAGACTAAGAAGGGCCAGGAGTGGATAACCGCATTCTGTACCAGAAAAGGAATTTCCCAATTTCAGGTTATGACATTTGGGCTTTGCTGAGAATCTATATGACTGGACACAACCCACTATTATGACCACGCGGATCATTGGTGAAATTCTGCCAAAGGATCAATGGACAGAATCCGCCAAGGAAGATTCTGAGCTATAAGTGCTTGGTCGCTTTAGGATAAGGAGATAATGGGTCATAACGGGTCTTATCAGATTGCCTTCAAAATAGTGCGATAAAGCGATGTCAACATTTGACAAAAGGATATTGGATTGCCTCAAATCAAGGCATAAATGATTAAAGAATAATAAGCCAAAACCAATGAAAAGATGGTGACATGAATAAACTAAGCAGAAGGGTCAGTACTGACAGACGCCACTGGGATATCAGTGAAATGAGGGGATTTGAGAAATAGTCTTGAAAGGTTTTAGAAGGAGAAAAAGGGAAGAAAAGAGCGGACCAGAGGAGAATCCGCTGAAAAACTATATTTTAATAAAGAAGTGGTTGGGAAAATTGCTCCCGTGTTTTTTATAAATTAAGTGGTTACAAGTGATCAAGGAACCGGTGATCATCAAATTGACTGTTATAATTGTTCAATGGGGAAAACCCTGTGAAAAACCCTTTAGCGGGTACATAACAAATCGTTGAGATTCAACAGTGGTGCTCACTACGGGGGGCCCATTGACCAATAACAAGATTATGAAAATTTAGCCGCTGGCTAAGGCGCATCTAGGTTGTTTCAAATGAAATCTGCACAAAAATAATGTCACTGGGGCCTACGAGGATTTGAGACTCATGTTAGATACTGTGCTTGAAAAGAAGGATGAGTTGATTAAGAAGGTTTACAGTGATAAGCTGCCGCCATTTGATCGTGAAGGGAATATTCATGGGTTTTTCTGCTGATTTGAGTTTGCAACTGAAGGTTCTTCAGATTGATGGAGGGCAAAACTGTTGCTCTCCTCTTTGGACGTCAGAAGTGCTAATCAAGTCTTTGTTACCTCTCAGATAGTCCCATTTCATACCATGAAGTTAAGGAGATGGTGCTGCGATTGTTTGGTGGAACTGCAAAAATGTCGCAGTGGAAAACCGAGTTCTTGACCATTGGGTTTCAGCAAAATGAGACCCTCACTGCAATTTCTGAATGATTTACTATGGAAGCACATGTGCTGATTGGAGCAGGCATTCTATCCGAAGTTGATGTGTGTATAACAATGGCCTCAGCGTTGAAGCCATACCCTGAGCTTTACAATGCCATAGCTCCGTTGTTAGAGCCCGACATACCTCTTCTTAAACTTGTTCAGTTTGTATGTTGCTTATCTGTAACTTATACTCCACCCAATACCGAGCAAATATGCACTGTCGCAGTTGTTCACCCTAATCATGTGGGAAGAGGTAACCAGTCAGAGAGGATTCCATCAGGATACTCTCTTCTGTCCAACGGGCGTTTCTTGATTTCTGATCAACATCAAACCAACTACTAATCTGGGCCTAACTATGCTGACAGGGGCAGTCGTTATACTGTTGGGGGTCTAGTTACATCGATCCCTTTCAAAATCATCTACCAAATGAACCAGCTTATCTTAAACACTGCAGTAGGTCTTATGGAGTAAGTTGTTTTAATTATGGTCATACTAGGCACATGGGACAATGGTGTCCCAACTGACAGATCC